>FAPJ01022953.1:5446-19789 GCA_001485985.1 Heliconius ethilla aerotome | reverse complement strand
TGCACTAGAAGCCATTTTAATGTTAACTTTAGAAACATTTTAAGTGTATAATGCTTACACGCGAAGGGTAATCACTCTACCTTGACAGATCTACTTGACCTGGCGTGACCTTCTCATTATGTATGAAAATCTATAATTAATTGCTCTTGTCTTAAATTAACAATTAATTTAATTTTTCTCATATCACTTGCGATACAGACAGACAAAGTAAAACTAGCTATCGATTATTTTAGCTTTACAGATGTAAGAAATATTATTTTACACGACTTATTATTTAAGAAATAAACATTTATTTATTTAATAAATATATGCATTAACGATGTGGATTTGAACTCATTACGTCTACCAAGAATTAAATTGCTAAATCAAATAATACAACATGTATCTCTAAGCCTGTAGATTGCCATTTAACATACATAATTATATTATAGTTTCACAAGACGTAAATAACTGTAGGCTTTTTTATAGAGTCAAAGAAAAATACATAAGATCGTTCAACTAGAATTCTCTATCGACGTCGAGGGAATCACGCACTAATAAGCTTAAATAGTGTAGTTAAGTATAAATAACATCGTTAGTTTTATAGGGAAAAACCGGAAAATTAATAACGATAATTATATATTTTCAATTATGAATAACAAGCATATTACATAAATATAGATATCCATATCAAATTATCGCGAATATATGACTTTATTATGGTTCACTAAGGATTATTTTTGGACGGTTATAATACAATATTAAAGAATATTTAATAAAAAACTAAATAATTATAGAATTAGTAATAATTTATACGAAAGTCATTTCATACAATTTTATTTTGCATTTTTTCGTTTGTTTCGAAGCAATAGTAACCATTTTCGTATTCACATCTTCTCAGTTTTCTATCTCTAGTTTGAACAATTGTACATTGAAAAGATGTAATGGATGTTAAAGAGCACTTGGCTATGTAATGCACAAGAGAGGGTAGATTTAACCTTTAATTAAAAAGAAGGATAATGCATTTAAAATATAAGTAGGTATACAAGTACATACGCTAAACATTACGCAAATAACATAAACATATTTGTGTATGTTTATGTTCGTAATATTGTAAGGTGCCAGGCTATCGATTAATGATCTATTATTATAGGAAATATTGTTTTGAAAAACTCAAAACAATCAATTGTTTGGGTTAATTTATTTATACGAAATTCAAAATATATACTTTAATCGAATTAAGTAGATTTAATCAATCAACATTAAATTATACATATAATATTGTGTACATATGTTTTCTTTAAATTCACGCTATAAATCGTGCGTATGATTGGCGAACTCAACGCCACGCTTAGTCTACTTACACGAGCGAGGAAATATGAATAAAACATTCTTTCGAGAAAACATATAATATTTGTAATAAAACAATTGAAGGTCATACCTATGCGCGGTGACCCACAGCCAGCCGTCGCCCATGTCGTTATGCACGAAGAATATGTCGCCCTTTTGGAAGGTCAACTCGTCGGTGTCCGGCATCTTGGTGTACGGCAATATAGCCACAACACGCTGAAAGTTATTATTTTTATAGAAATATAATTATAATGATTACCTTCTAAATGTGGAAATAACAATTAAAAATGCTATGGAAGTTTTGCAATTTGCTGTAAAAAAGTGCTGTAAAAGTTAAAGCTTATTGTATTTCATATTACATTCATTAATAAAGATAAATATTACAGAATTTACAATCATGTATGCTGATATAATAAAACGAGAGTAGAGAACAGTTTGTTTAGTTGAATGCGATAATCTCGGGAACTACTGGTTAAATTTAATAAAAAAGCACTAGGATATTCTATTTATCAAGGATGGGTTATTTCCATTTAACCACGCGGGCGAAGTTGCAAAAACTAGTTTAATATAAAATTACATTTAAATACACATTATGATATTAGAAATACAGCTTCACTCACCTTTTTATCATTGACCGGTTCTGGTGGAGGAATAGGCTCAACTAAACGCTCACGTTTTAAAAGATCTGAGCAGTGGCTGTAAAAACCTACTAACTCCGTCAAAGAATCGAATTGGCGACCTCCTATGTAGTAATCACCACACACAGCAGTTATTCTATAAAAAAAATTGGAATATAGCATCATCTTAAAAAGTATATAAAAATAATGGTAATAAGTACATTTTCTGTTAAAAAATACCTGAAATGATTAATTCCAGTGCGTCCTAAGTAACTCAGTACATATGAGCCTGGCTTACGGTCACTTTCACGCACTGCAATATAAATTATTATTTTATTATTTCTCTTGTTCATTTCATTTTATAGTTCATGCTATATTTCACATATAGCTGATTAGAACCCTGAGTTAAAACTCAAAGAACCCTGTGTTAAAAAAATCTGTTCCCCACACACCAACTTTCCGAGAATGAGAGCAGAACGTAATACTACTTTTTTGTCTTTTTTTATATTTAGTTATGATGTTTTCAAAATTATGTTTGTTTCATTAGATTGTTAGTAACTGTAATATGTGTTTTTTCACCTTAACACTTTATCCCTTATAGAGAAAAGTCCTTTTTCCCTATTTTACTAAAATTTGAGACATTGCATGTTAAATGTCAGTGCACATTGAGTGTCAGAGCTCAATGTTGGACTTTGTCAAAGAAGAGTAAGAAATAAAAATAATTTATACTGCCAAATGAGGATCAAACCCATAATCAATACATATACAGTTACACACTGTACCACTGTACAACAATAGTCTCAATACAAAAATAAGTCTTTCCTAATATAAAGTTTTAATTCAATATTGTAAAATAGAAATAAGTTTACAATATAAAAAATGGAACACATGTACATTTTATCATGCAAATATATTGTTGTTACTTATTTGTATAAGTATACATTTGCATAACAATAGTAGAATACATGTTGTTATAATTTTAAATGGCTTCACTTTTTATTAAGCTCATAACAAAAAAAGATTGTATTGAGAAATATTACCCATTGTTTTAAGTTACTATTAAGAAAATGTATCTGCTACAGAAAAGTTTTATTCATGTTAAATAAGTTCTTATATATTACTTTAAGTTATAAATAAAAAATATATGTGTTACTTCAAATGTTTTTTATATAGTTGTTTAAAATTTGAGTAACTTTATATTATATTTTAAAATTACATTTACTTTTTTCAAAATCTTATAATTTCATTTATAATTATGAATTATTTTACCTAAATAACTGCCGTGTTTACCAGCAGCCCATAATCTTTCTTCTGAAGTGTATCTATCCAACCGTCCATGATACCATTCAGTTTCTGGAGGAGCAAGGACTGCTTGTCTTTCACCTAATAAAATTAAAAAGAAATAAACAGATTTTACTTAAATTTAACACTGAGAATAAATTTCGAGTTTAAAATAATTAAGCTTACCATTAGTACTGGGACCATCAGCTTCATCTAATTCCAAATCAGCTGCTAACTCTCCTAAATCGACTCCGCCGTCCTCGGATTCCGTGGATGGAGAACCTAACTTATCCTTTATAGGGGGTCCAATCGGCGCTCCCATTGCTCGTATTAGATCAGCCATTTTTATCACTTATCACCAAAATTCTTATAATTTAAAGCTTTTCCTTTATGTAAGGTGACTCATACATTATTCATTACATCAATAATACTCGATTTTTGGGATATTTTAGCCTGTTTACGAAAACTAACTATAATATAGGAATCACTAAGTATGCAACTTAACTAAAAGAGGACTAACGTTAATTACACAATAATTAAACTATTATTAGTAAATCTACTTTAGAGTATAATGTGCTAATAAGAGAAATTCAGGTAAATACGGTAGAAAGAGGAATCCTTTTATTACACACATCAATACGCCCGTCCGATAATCAGACAAAAGTCACAAAACACTATATCTTTGACAATTTTCTTAAGTGTAGCCAGTTATAAATATATTTCAGGTTTCAAATAATTACTTAAAATACTGTTTGCTCCACACAATGTGAATTAATTAACTTTATATTAACTATGAACTATATCAGACCATATAATACTTTTAAATATTACAATTAAAATGTTTTATATTATCATACATTCTTTCATTATCTTTTACATTCTCTTTCGGTTTTTTTTATAATTTATAAATAAGTATAAAACTTATCTTAATAAAATAAAGCAGCAGCAGCCTCTATCCAGTTTCCGCATTCAGGCAGCTTCTGCCCAGGTAAACCAATGATATGGTCAAAGTTTCTGGAAGCCACTGGACCAGAACCATAACCGATTGTCTTCTTATATCTCCACTAAACACACAATGTTTCAAAATCTTCCGAAAAGGGGACACTAGTTACACACTAGGTTCACTCTATAGGGGTAGCAGAAAAATCTATCAAAGTATTCTAATATATTATTATTATAAATTCTACATAAATAATTAGAACAGAGTCTTCGACATTTACTTATATTCTCTCTGCCTTATTATGAAAAATTATATGTTCAGACGAAAGAACATTGTAATGTAGTAATTTTAGTTACTACTATCTACATACCTTTATTGTATAAATTACTAATTTTGTATAAAATAACTGAACTTAAAATCTCTTAATTTCACTTCATGAATCATTCTCTCATCATCATCATTCTCTCTTCACTTCATGAATGCGATCTGTGGGGTCCTCATGCTTTTTACTTGACCATGTTTTGAATACCGTGTTTTCGAAGCATCTTTACTTACACTTCGATGTTCAGGAATACAGCATGAAAGTGTAAAAAAATTTTAACGGTTTCTTACAGGTAAAACGATATCTGTAAGAAGCAAAATTAAAAATAAAAATTAGCAAAGAACGTTTGTTTTTAATAATAAAAATAATAGTCATTGAAACTACAATGTAGAAGCAGAATAATGGTTTTTACGATGGCAGCATTTATTAAAATTATGCATCTATATAAGTGACTGACTACGGTTTGCGCTTGAATTTTATTATTTTGTGCGCTTGCAAACGAGCAACTGACTAGGTGTTCAAGTGATTTATTCTTGAGTTTTCATTGTTTGTTTAAAAAGTATTAATTTTGGCCAGCAATTATTAATTTAAGCAAAATAAGTCTCATTTGTGTCTAATTTATAAAATAAAGGTACGTCTCGTAAATCCCTAATCGAATTAAGTGCGTATTGCGCATTGCGCCACTATTTTTGTCATGACGGTGTTTGACGCCATTTTGTAATCGAGACCTTTCTTTGTTCTTTGTCTTCAACCATTTGAATTTTTCTACGCAATAGACGTTACTCGTCTATAATATAACAAAATTAATAGTTTTATTCATCTCACTTACTTTGTTACAGATATCAAAATGCAGATCTTTGTGAAAACACTTACGGGTAAAACCATTACTTTGGAAGTTGAACCTTCCGATACTATTGAAAATGTAAAAGCCAAAATTCAAGACAAGGAAGGCATTCCTCCAGATCAACAACGTTTGATTTTCGCTGGAAAGCAATTAGAAGACGGACGCACTCTTTCCGACTATAATATTCAAAAAGAATCTACTCTTCACTTGGTATTGCGTCTTCGTGGTGGAATGCAGATCTTTGTTAAGACTCTTACAGGAAAAACCATCACTTTAGAGGTAGAACCGTCCGACACTATCGAAAATGTGAAGGCAAAGATCCAAGACAAAGAGGGTATTCCCCCAGATCAACAGAGGCTGATTTTTGCTGGAAAACAACTGGAAGATGGCCGTACATTATCTGATTATAATATTCAAAAGGAATCTACCCTACATTTAGTATTGCGGCTTCGTGGCGGTATGCAAATCTTTGTTAAAACACTCACTGGAAAAACAATTACTTTAGAAGTTGAAGCTTCTGACACAATTGAAAATGTGAAAGCTAAAATCCAAGACAAAGAGGGCATCCCACCTGATCAGCAGCGTCTTATCTTTGCTGGTAAGCAATTGGAAGATGGTCGCACCCTGTCTGACTACAACATCCAAAAGGAGTCGACCCTTCATCTAGTACTGCGTCTGCGAGGTGGTATGCAAATATTTGTCAAGACACTAACAGGCAAGACTATAACTCTGGAAGTGGAGCCATCTGACACCATTGAAAATGTAAAGGCTAAGATTCAAGATAAAGAGGGTATTCCCCCAGATCAACAACGTCTTATCTTTGCTGGCAAACAGCTAGAAGATGGTCGCACCCTGTCTGACTACAACATCCAAAAAGAGTCTACTCTTCATTTAGTACTGCGTCTGCGAGGTGGTATGCAAATATTTGTCAAAACATTGACTGGAAAGACCATTACCCTGGAAGTAGAACCATCTGACACAATTGAGAATGTCAAAGCTAAAATACAGGATAAGGAGGGCATCCCCCCAGACCAACAGCGTCTCATTTTTGCTGGAAAACAATTGGAAGACGGTCGCACTTTGTCTGATTACAATATTCAGAAAGAGTCAACCCTGCACTTAGTGCTTCGTCTCCGTGGTGGAATGCAAATATTTGTCAAAACACTTACTGGAAAAACAATAACTTTGGAAGTTGAGCCATCAGACACCATTGAAAATGTTAAAGCCAAGATTCAAGATAAGGAAGGAATTCCTCCAGATCAACAACGTCTTATCTTCGCTGGTAAGCAACTGGAAGATGGGCGCACCCTGTCTGACTACAATATCCAGAAAGAGTCCACCCTTCACTTGGTACTCCGTCTCCGAGGAGGTATGCAGATCTTTGTAAAGACACTGACAGGGAAAACTATCACATTAGAAGTTGAACCCTCAGACACTATTGAAAATGTTAAAGCCAAGATCCAAGACAAAGAGGGTATTCCCCCAGATCAACAACGTCTCATTTTCGCTGGCAAGCAGCTGGAGGATGGCCGTACTCTCTCTGACTACAATATTCAGAAAGAGTCCACTTTGCACTTGGTATTACGTTTACGAGGAGGTATGCAGATCTTCGTTAAGACTCTTACTGGGAAGACCATCACTTTGGAGGTGGAGCCATCTGACACTATCGAAAATGTTAAGGCTAAGATCCAAGACAAGGAGGGCATTCCCCCAGACCAACAGCGTCTCATCTTTGCTGGTAAACAGTTGGAGGATGGCCGCACTCTGTCGGACTATAACATCCAAAAAGAATCTACTTTGCATTTAGTACTTCGTCTTCGTGGTGGGATCTAAGCGCACGGCAAATTGGAATAAAATTAAAGCTGTTTCGATTTCAGTATTATGTTTTCAAAATTATTAAGCCAATATTGTAATCATTCCAATTTTGACATTCAATAAAGTTTGATTCGTAGATATATATGTTTTTGCTTATTTCCATAATATACCTACATAATGAAAATTGATAAAAATTTGTTTCTGACAAATATATTTAAGATACGATTGATTAGATTAACAATAAAAGAAAGCTACATTTTTATTTCATTAAAATTTGAATTTATTGTTTCATTAAAATTGAATTTGATGATTTCATTTGCAATTCGAGACAAATATTTAACCAACGATATACACGCATTGCTTTACACTTTCATAGTTTCTACGTACAATACAGTAGTTAGCTGTTACTGCGCAGTTTTTAAAATTTTTCTTATGAATATTTTCTTCCACTCGTAGTACGTACTTACATAGACCTACAATGTAGGTCCTACATTTGCCATCTGTGTTTAGCATTTTTTAATAGATAAGTAATGGAAGGTGTCCACACAGCCTGGATTATCAATACATTTAAAAGAACCATGTATGAATTTATAATGACTAAAGTTTTAAGACAACAAACAAAGGAACCGATAGGAAAAAACTATATTTAGGAAAAATTACACAAAATTTCATATTTTTTGTTTATAAAAAAATCCTTACATTCAGTCATATCCATAAATAAGCGAAAAACTGCAAACTGCTATTTTGTAATACAAACAGGAAATTTCATCATTAAAATTACTTTAATGTAGATACAAATCTAACATTGAATAAGTATTTTTAGTAGCTAATGGTCATATAAATTGTTATCTGTATTTACTTACTCGTAACGAGGCAACAATTTTTTGAAATTTAACAAGAATAACAACATTTACAAAAGAAATTGTAGTTACTTTTAAAAAACGTTTAAGAATTAATTTGACTAATATAACAAAGTATCTACGTACTATCATAATAATGCAATAGAAAAAGATTAAATAAAAGCAGGTACTTATAATAATTATTGATTTCTCTCTCAACACTTAAGAAATAAAGCCAATTAAAAACATACGTCATAAATATAGGGGAAAAATAAAACTCGAATTATTGTAACATTTTATTAGGAGGCGAAACGAGCAATAAGTTCAGGATAAATTTAAATACAAATTAATGTGTCCACATCTTTTAAATCGTCAATTTATCTATTAAATTACAATAGTTATAATAGGGTATTAAAATTACAGTAACATGAACAAGAATACATTTACCTGATAATTACATTACACCAAAACAGACTCGAGGCCAACAGCCAACAGTTATAATATATAGCAGGTGCCGAATTATCAAAACCTTCAATAATTATCTACTTTGCATTTGTTAAATATAATATTTTTCATAAGAATATATATATATCTAAAATATATGCAATACATAATATAATTTAACAACAAAGTAGTTTACAGACATCAAGTTAATCTTTGTTTTGTTATTGACATTTAACAACAAAAGAAAAAAATATTAATCTATCATAAACTTATCTATAATTGATTTGTTTGTATATAGATATATTTTATAAAGGCAGGCACCAGACGATGGCTGCTACGAGTCTCCCCGTGTCCGTAAAGCAACACCCGATAAATATTTTTTTATATAGCTATTCGATATCAAGTAATCTCAATGTTTAAACTATTTATTAAGTTAAACAAATAGCAACATTTATAAGTATAAGCCAATTATTATAGAAGGACGAAGTCTGACTTCCCGAGTTTAGATGTAACAAGTATCAAGAAGTAGTGAAGTCGCTCGGTACGACTGCTGTGCCACTGGGTGCTAAAGTACATTGGAAAAGTACTGATTGCACCGCTCGCAACACCGATGCATTTATTATTTGCCCAAATACTTATTTAACATTTAAGAGACACTTGAAGAATAGAACATTTATCAATTTATGAACTTACATACAACTAACATTAGATCTAGGTATTGTCTTTTGTATGTCTGAAGAGTACATCGGGGTCCGTATCGATGACCGCTAAAATGATTTTTATTTATTAGAAAAAAATACATCACCGCAACACCAATAGAATAAATGTGAAATATGGAAAAATTTATTTCGTAAGTGCATGCATTTAATATGAAATATATAACGTATATAGATGGCGGAGGCCACTTCGAGCATCGTTTTGTATACTTACACGATCGACATGATTCATTTTAAAGAATAAAAATAAAAATGACTAAGTAAAATATTATGCTAAATCATAATGAACTAGACAAAACTTAAGCATATAAAGACGACGCACCACTCGCACGATATCTAATATTATCACAATCACTTTATATATTGTGTTATCATAACTTTGCCAATAATACATCAAACATCAAAACGCCACAAACATCTGGCAAGATTCAACAATTCTTACATATCGCTCCGTGCCTGTGTATAACATACCTTACATTGTGTTTATTTTTCATATATAATTCGTTCGTTATAGAAAGCCGAAACGAAAACATCATTGAAATGATTTGTCAAATTAATAGCAAAAAAAACTTTAAATAATTAATTGAAATGCCATAATCAAATATCTTATTGAGTATTATATTATTTGTTTTTATTTAATAAGATGTATTCCTACAACAAACGAACTATATATATAAAAGACAACACAATTAACTAGAAAATCTAATCTCATAATACCTAGCATACGTGACGTCACTCGGCAATGTGTTCGAGAATCGGATTTAATAAAAGAAACTGTTACTTAATTATGGTATACTATTTTTATTTAGCCTTTATTTCGCTTCATCTATATGAAATACTGGGTCTAAGACAGTTAACAATACTGTAATTGTTTTTTCTAATTAAGATCGAACCTGCGATCGAATACTTTGTCCAAACTGTTCAGCTTCAAACTATTTATAATCACTTTCCACATCATGTCTATCCGTAGTTCATATTTAAAATTAAAAATTAACTCTACAAAATGGAATTGTCTTAAAACTAAAGTAAACTTGGAATAATTTCAGAGAATTTTAAGTAACATTTAATATTCCCTGTAGGCTCAACGAGGCCTTTAGTGTTTTCTAGCTGTCCGACAGTAAAAATAGCACAAATTTAAAATTAAGATATTTTTTTCACTGAGAAATTAAGATATACAATGTCCGCCAAAAATGTCAAAATGAATATTAATTGGAAGACAATAAAAATACAGACATGGTTATTATTTATGGTACAAAGATGGTTATTTGTAAAAGGTTTAAAATGTTGATACTACGACATTGAGCTTTTGACACAGATATAGATTTGAATTAAGTCATCTAATATAATACTGGGATATGACGTAACAATATTTTTTTTATCTGTAACGACATATTATTCGACCACATACGAATAACGAAATATATGGTCATTATTACTATTATCAATAGGAATACTGTTAATAAAACAAATAATAATATGTAGAGAGCATAAAATGCAAACGTTTACATAATAAAAGACAATGCGTTAAAGTAAATAATATAAGGACTCTTTGGTATTACGTCGCATTTAAACTCATTTAGTTAGGCCACATCTCACTTGATATTATAAGTATAGAGAAATTTAAACAGAAAACATAACATTTTAATAAAAATAAATTATTCGTACGTGGTCAAACTAGGTTTGGAAATTGTCAGCTCTGATTTTGAGAGAAATCTTGTTGAATTCAATTTTAAATACCTAATGAAAAACACATATAATTCTAATATATTAAGTAAGTATGTATGTGTATATTTTTTTACAATAATATATAAATCAGAGCTGTCAATTTGAAGAATTTTAAACGTTTACATATTGGGTAGCGGCACAGTGACTTGCACGTAGCTGATGGGGAAGTATCCTGTCTTGCCGTTAACGGAGCCCTCGAACCAGTTGTCGTCCACCTTGTTGATCAGCGTGATAACGTCGTTTTCCTTGATAAAATTAAATGTAATTAAGACTTTCATATTCTAGTCCACAAACTACTTCTGCGGTAATTAGGCGGGGGGGTTCAATCTCCTTGTGGAATGTTTGGACAAATTTGGACGTTTCCATTAACTTTTAAAAAAATATTTCTTGTATAAGAAGTTAACGAGAACATTTTTCATAAGCAAAAATAAATTTAAGAATTGTATTTATGAAAAAGATAAAAATCTATTTGATAAAAGTATTATTATGTGTATATTCAACTTTCGAAATATTTGATTTCCATATTACAAATATAATATATACCTTGAATCCCAATTCCCCTTGGTTTTCAGGCTCGAAGTCGTAGAGCGCGGTACAGCACGGGCCCTTGGCGGGCGCCACGGGCGTCCGCGCTGGCGACTTGACGGGCGACGGCAGCGGCGATGCTATTCATACAAATAATACCCAATTTCTGTTATAACTTACATTTGCATTGATAATTTAATCTACGAAGCACTATGAATGAAAGTTTTGAGCATCCACTGATTTGTGTATGTTTATGATATGAAATAGGTACAAGATCTACAGAACCATTTCATACGAAACAGTTGTCTCATTTCAGTTGAAATCGTCAGAGCGAAAGTTGTCATTTCCGTGTTATAAATATAAAATAACTATAAATATAACTCACAATATTTCAGTATTTACGTAGAAATGACGCAAACGCTAAAATAAAAAGTGGAACTATAAATATTAACAATGTAGATATTAATAAATAACATTCTTATTACTTTATTTCCGCGTATTTCATTATATTTTCGCCTTCGCTCCAACGAGCCAATTGAGACGACGTAAATATCTGCGAATACTAGCACAACAACAACTATGATTCACTAAACAATTGAAAGCAGCACAAACATCCTACAAAGCGGTAGCTCCACACAATCAGCTCGTTACAACTAAGTATGAGTTATTTTTCGTTTCATTTTAAAAAGTTGTCATTTATTAATGAGAAAAAACAAATAAATTCCATCATCATGATGAAGAAGCATGGTGAAAACGTCGCATGCTTTAAACGTACGAATGTTTTGGTCGTATGGATGATACATGCCGAAATGATTTTTGAGAACTAAAAGGGTTTATAGCGTAAGAAATTCTAAAATAACATTTGATAAAGTAATAACATGTTTTGTAAAGTATATTTTATGAAAAGCGTTTAAAATTATGATTTGATTGTACTTAAACTTTAAAGCCGTCTATTTTGGCTCATAATTGCTCTAATAACGATAGCAGTAAGATCTATAGTCAAGGCTATAATTATTTTATTATGACACTGAAAGATCAATGATTGTATATTAAAATAAGAGAAATTGTATCGTCTTATATATGTATTTTTTTAATTTAAAAAAAAAATCGATTTTGTATAGCTAATGTTGATAATTAATTAGTAGGTTGCAAGTACCCTGCAATGTATATACTTATATTAAAAATAATTACCTACCTACGTGTTCACGATATCATTAAATGATTTCTAGAAAATAAATATCACCTAATCGTTTTGTTTCATGTATCGTGACTCATGTAGTATTATTAATGAATTTACCAGACATGCTAAGCTTGGAAACTTTTTACATCATATTTATGCGTTATTTCATTTAAATTTTAAGTAAATAAATGTGTTTATTTTGCTGCATTAATAAATAATATTGTTTTTAAAAAAATCTACAAAAAAATATTAAAGCGATCATGTGTTATATATCTGATAGGCTTGTGTTTACAGCTGATCGGGTCTTTGCGTAGGTGTATAATGTATTCTCAAAGAATTCTAGAAAAAACGATAAAAGCTAATTATATTTTAATATCATGTTATATAACTAATATGTATGTAAGTATAGGTATCTATGTGTATATTATAGTAATATATAAATTTTTAAAAACTATAAAAGCAAATCGTCAGTTTTAACGTGTTACGTGTATGCGTGTTAGTGTATTACCGTTGTTAGAGCGCTGCGTGTTGGCGGCCGGGAACAGCTCGAGGTTGCCGGGCGGCTTGTGCTCCGGGGAACCCGCGCGCGAGCCCCCCTCTCCACCACGCAAACGAAAACACGCTACCTCAGTACTATCTTTTTTCACTCGTGCAACGGTATAACGGATACATATCGTTGGTTAAATACAAAATTGACATTATTCAAAAAATGCAATTTTTACAGTTTAATTTTGATTCTTTTTTTTCCGCAAGTTTCATATCAATATGTTATAAATCATTAAAAGTATTTATGTAAATTTTAGGTTTAATTAAGTGTTTAATGAAAGCATAACATTTTTTTAACTTTACAGTATAAATAAGTACTGTTCTATATACTGTTCTGCCATATAGTCTTATTAATAAGCTCTTTTGATAGATACTGATTTTCTTTACAAAATAACACGAGCATTGTTACTTTAAAATATTCGAATAATAGAATGGCATTTTTATAATGATTCAGTAGACTATTTTGATTTTTTAAAACATTTAACTACCATTTTTCTATTTAACCCACGATATGTCATAGAAAATACTCAAATCAGACCAGTAGAGTTTTCGAGTTCTTAACAAATATAATATTATAAAAATATCACCATATTAAATCAGTCGAGATCGCCATTTCCATTATTCATACAATGTAACTCTATTACTCGAACGGTTGTAGGACTTCAGTGCAGCGTTACAATTGCGCAATTTATTTTATATTTAGATTAGACGATTACTTCTTTTTAAAAATAATTGGTATAAACGTATAGTGTGAGATTTTTTGTTATCAAACTACACATTTAACATTAGAAAGAAGAAGTTGTACACCGATATGTCTACTCACTTTAAGGAGATACGAAAGACACTTATTTGACTAAATACACTGCGTATACGTATCATAAGTATATAATAAAATAATCAAACATAGATTTAAAACTATATGCAAATATAACTTAAAAAAACTGATACAATCATATATGAATACGTTAGTTTTACGTAATATAGACAAAGTACGGCGTTAACGTCGGTAAAATAGACAACACAATGACTTAACTAGGTTCTCTAGTTATTGCCTGTAAAAGATTAAAAAATATCAAAATATTTGCACATAGTTTTGGTTTAATAATCTTATTTATAAGGGGTAAGTTTGGATGAGGATAGACAAGGAAGGTACAGGAAAGTGTTCGATACAAAAATTCCCCGCACTTTTATACAATGCTTGCAAATTAGCGAATTTTCAA
>FAPJ01022880.1:3708-14644 GCA_001485985.1 Heliconius ethilla aerotome | reverse complement strand
GATACAGCATGAAGCTGAAGAAAATATATAAAGATGTTAATGTTGGTTAAGCAATTATCGATCATATAGGATCAGATTTTTTTTTTAATAATAGTGCTTAATATACACGTTTGTAAGAGTATAAAAGCATGTTCAAAAACAAAACAAAATATTAATACCATTAGTATTACATAGTAATAATTTTTAACAAAAAATAAACGCCTTCAACCGGATCTACTGGAACCGGACTATAATCATAACCTAACTAAACTCTTATCAAATAACCCTTGAAGTGTACCCTTGAAGTGAAAATTTAATATTTATTTGATTTTGTCATGGATACCATTGTCAGAAATGGACCACATGAAAAACACCAGCTTTGAAATAACGGTTTGACGGTTCACCCAGTCAAAAAATTTTGAAATTACTCATTTTCAGTATTTTTGTGGAAACGCATGCAGGGACATTTTTTATGAGAATAAATAATTATAATTTATTAACTTTTATTATCAATATCAATTATGACAAGAATTGAACCCATTACCATAATATCGTACCGGAAAAATAGTAATTAAACAACTTTAACCACCTGTTGTTATAAATATAGACAGATTTCACTAGGATTTAATGATTCTTAATAATTGGAACACGGTCGATGTAACTGTCTATATAAGGCGGACGATACACGAGGTAACGCCCTTTCAGCATGCAGCGCGCCTTGTATTGTCTGTTGGTGCTCGCAGTAAAGAGTATCCTGTGCAGTGATTATGCATTATACGAGTACCTTAACAGAACAGATCCCGCGACCAGACAAATTTATGAGTTCGCGCTAGAGCACCCGGTATGTTTAATTAATGTATTAAAATCTGTGTTGATTTTGCACTTATTTTAACCCGACCTACATAAATATTTTTACCTGCATTTGCGTTAGTGAAAATAAATTTGTAATATTAATATTCGGATATCTTTACAGAAACCTATTGGAGTGCATACTGTAAGCTCAGGGAAATTTGTTGAGATCCGGGAGTCTATTGCATTGAATTCAGATGCATTCTCTAATCCATACCATATTGACCTTTTCTCTTACGTCCATGCTGAAAGAATACCAGAACGAGTTAAGAACGCAGTGGGAACGTCAGCATTCGGTTATTTTAAAGTAACCAATGATGTTTCAAAGTATGTAAGCGCGGACTTATTCAACGGCGTGGGTAAGAAGACTCCTGTAGCTGTTCGGTTTTCTACATCTTTTCAAAACCTTGGAGGAGGTGAACTGGTTAGAGAATTGAAAGGATTTTCTGTTAAATTTTACACAAGAGAAGGAAATTTCGATATTGTGGGAGCTAATTATCCTGTTTACTTCCATAGAGATCCTCTTGACTTTCCACATTTCTTACATGCTTTGAAGCGAAATCCTAAGACTAACCTATACGATTATACTGCACGTTGGGATTTTGCAACCAAGAAGCCTGAACTTATTCATGCAACGTTATGGCAACTTTCTGACTATGGTATACCAAACGGATACAGAAAAATGAACGGTTACGCCGTTCACACATATGAAATCAACAATAAGCACGGTGACATATATTTTGTCAAATTTAACTTTAGATCCGAACAAGGCATTGAAAACCTTTCGGATTATGAAGCACTAAATGTTGCAAAACGGGATGCCGCTTACTATACTAGGGACTTGTATGACGCTATTGAGAACAAAACTTATCCTTCATGGAGGTTAGAAATGGATGTTATGACATTGGATGATATAAAAAAGGTGGATTATAATCCGTTTGAACTCACCAGGTTGTGGGAAAAGGGTACCTATCATACAGTAACTATAGGCCGGCTAGTGTTAGATAGAAATGTCGATAATGTATTTAGAGTGAATGAACAGTTAGCCTTTAATCCAGGTAATTTAGTTCCTGGTATTCCTGGGCCTATGGATGCTCTCTTTAAATCCAGACGTAATTCATACCGGGACTCTCAAGTGTATCGTTTGAATGTTAATTCTAATAAAATTGAAGTAAACAGTCCTTTGTATTGGAAAGTTTATAACCGTGATGGACGTCCACCAGTTAAGAGTAATATGAGAGATGCACCGAACTATTATCCTAATTCTTTTAACGGGCCAATACCGTTTGTTAACCCAAGCCGTCCGAACCAGCGTTTTACAATATATGACACGAACGCTGTAGATTTAGCGCCTGCGTCGTATTTCTACAACCATTACTTAGATCGTGACCAACAAATGAGACTTGTAAATAACACGATACCTACGCTGGTACCAGCTCCTCCTGAAATACAAAGAAGGGTGATACGTCTTTTCACTTTGACAGATCCGCAGTTAGGCAGGAATGTAGCTGAAGCTCTTGAGGACGCTTTGAAGATGCCTCCACCTCCACCACCATGTGTATTTAAGGTCCCAAGACATAAATTAGGAAATGTGAAGAAATATACACACTCGTACTATTAATTTAACCAGGTGTAAAATTATTTTCACAGTTTTTTAAAGTGAAATATTTATTCATAATAAATTATTTTTCAAAATATGTTTACGTTTTTAATATGTAACCTTTATTTATATTTACTAAATTAAAATATTTTTGCAAAGCTTAATTTAAAATATTTTAAAACAATTCTGAGGTAAACACCACGATGTATTTACAGCCATGGTATTGGACAGTTGTTTATGTTTTTAAAATGATAATAATTTATTTTATAAGAAATTAAATATTTAATTAAATTACTTAGTGCAAATAGCGTTTTCAAACATTAATAAAAAAATATTGGAATTAAAGCTATAGAAATGTATTTAAAAGTATTTAAGCATATTTCATATTAAATTGAAAACTACATATATGCAATCAATATTTATTATTCAAGATATAATACTCTCTCAAATCTCGCAATTTCAAACAAAAGATATTTTATGTTTGCGTTAGTTAAATAATGCCTTTAGTAGTGTACGCTTCAGGCTATAAGCAGTTCCTACAAGAACATATTTAAAGACATGTATAAATTTTAGCGAAGTTTATACTTAGTTGTACAATAATAAACCAGAATATAAGATAATATTGTTTTAGGACTATTTCGAATGATGCATGGATCTTGAGTGATGTGTATTAACTATACATGTCTTACGCATACAATATAATTATACATATTATTGTATATTATAACTTTTGCTTCCTCTACACTAACTAAAGGTTGTGACTGGAATGCCTTTTCAATTACTAATGTGGTTTTCTTTTAACCATACCTAGCTTCGCCCCAGGTTGTGCCATTAAGTTTGCCTTAACATTAACATTTCTTCATTCCGATCAGTTTCATAAATAATAAAATATTTTTTAACAAAAAACAAACCGACTTCTCATAACAAACTAAAATGTAAAAAATAAAGAAAGATTTTATAATTTTGAAGTCGGTGTTGTAGCGTTAGCTTGACACGGTTTGTTTTTTGTCAACAAATAATTTATTTTACGATATTTATGTGATGGGTAAACCTTAAAAGGATGTTTCTCGACCGAGTGCGTAGTGGCTGTACTATTACATAGTAGCTCCAAGCTAAATTTGGCATATTGACAAGAACATTCATCAAAAATAATCGCGGGAATTGAGCACCTTTCCTTCTTTTAAAGTCGGCTGAAAATGATAACATCCTCTTTTATAAAGTTGGTTAAAAAGAAATGCAACGATTGAATCTCATTTCTGACGAAAAGATTGAACAATGTTTTTCCTTACAACTATTACAGTAAAAATAGTACAACTTACTACAATACTTAGGCCATCTATACTCTTCATCATCAGTTCCACGTCATCAAATTGTGATTTCCGAAAGCAAATACATTAGTCTTTACATAAAATAATCAAATCCTTGTAAGTGTGCCAATAAAATAAAAGAATTTCCTTGATTTCTCCAGGATCCCATCATCTTGACATGGTCACCATGGGAAAAACCTTACAAACAAAAGAAATAATTATATATATTATTAATTATATATATGTATATAAATCGGTTCAGGCGTATATATGGTGAACCGATTAACAAAAGAAAACTATCATACCTCATACTAATTAATATTACTATCACACTAATATCAACACGTTTCACAGATTGCCACGTTTCAAAATCTGTAATTCCTTTAACATACTCAGAATACATGTTATTATGTATTAAGATTTATATTTTTATTTTTAGGATTCCGTGCCTCAAAATGCCCGTTCATTTATGCATTGGATTTCCTGCATTTGCATCAGGCATCCTGCATCGGGCATCGGGCATCCGGCATCCGGCATCCGGCATCCGGCATCCGGCATCCGGCATCCGACATCCGACATTCGGCATCCGACATCCAGCATCCAGCATCCGGTACCCGGCATCCAGTATCCGACATCCGGTATTGTTTATTGTATTGTATTGTATTACATTGTATTGTTTTATATTGTATGGTATTGTTATTGTATTGTATTGGCCTAAATAGGTCATCTATGGTCTTCATCATCAGTTCAAAAAAATACGAATAGCAACACGTTTCACAGATTGCCACGTTTCCAAATCTATGGTTCCTTTAACAGACTCAGAAAGATTTGCATTTTATTATGAATTAAGATTTTTATTTTTAGGGTACCTTCCCTTAAAAGGTCCGTGCATTTATGCATTGAATTTCCTGCATTTGCGTCAGGCATCCGGCATCCGGCATGCAGAATCCGGTACCCGTCATTCAGTATCCGACATCGGGTATTGTTTATTGTATGGTATTGCTGATTGTATTGTATTGTATTTTTATTGTTTTGTATTGGCCTAAGAAGGCCATCTGTAGACTTCATCATCAGTTCCAAAAAATACTAATAGCAACACGTTTCACAGATTGCCACGTTTCAAAATCTATGATTCCTTTTACAATTGGATTGGATTTCCTGCCTTGGCATCTGTGATCTGGTATCGGGCATCCGGCATCCGGCATCCAGCATCCAGTACCCGGCATCCAGTATCCGGCATCCGCTTTTGGTTATCTGACATTCGGCATACAGCATAAGGCATCTGTCATCCGGTATCTGGCGTCCATTATCAGTACGGTATTCGTCATTCAGAATTCACCATCATTCATCAACGGATTACGGCGACTAATGGTGATATCAGATATTTGTCATCTCACATTTATCATTTGTCATCCGTTATCCACCGTCACAGCTTTGAATTAACATATTTTTTTTTAACATTAGCATCGGTATCCAGTTTCTCAAGTGGATATAGCGAAAGGACGACAGAGTGCGATGTCCGATATCCGTCATCTCGTCATCCGTTGTCCACCGTAACAGCTTGGGATTCTTTGTACAACTGTTGTTTTAAAAATGTTTTTTTTTAATAAGTGTCAAACGTTGATTTTGCAGAAATTCTGAAAAAAAAATAAAAATTGCTTAGATTGAATAATTAATAATAATTAACCTTGATATTATTAACCACTCAACTGATTGCGGCAGAAACGCTGAAATATAAATTATCTTTCCTGTCAGTAGTAAAGGGATTTCTAATATCCACAATTTTAAGCAGATTTCATCAATCATTACTATTAAAAAATTATACACACCTTAAAAAATTAAACACATCTTACATACACCTACGATTAAAAAATTAAGCTGTCGTATATAAACCGTATATGGAATTCGAGGTAGAACCTTTTTCATTATGATGCTTGTCGTGTATTGTCTTCTAGTGCTCACAGTGAAAAATATAGTGTGTGTTGATTACGAATTACTTGAATATTGCAACAGAACAGATCCTGCGACTCGACAACTTGTTGAGTTCGCTAAAGAGCACCCGGTACGTTATATTTTAGTCAGAAACTGATGTTATAAAAATCCTTAGTGGTTATTACAATTTTAAAGCTATAAACTTTTTTATATATATTTATAAATATATAATACATTTATAAATTAAAGTAAAATTATGTTACTTGCAGAAACCTGTTGGCATATTAACAACAAGTGCAGGAAAAATTGTGGAGATTCGAGAAAGTACTACAATAAATTCAGATGCGTTTTCCAATCCATATCATGTAGATCTTCTTACACATACGAACGCTGAAAGAGTTCCTGAAAGAGTTGTGCACGCCAAAGGTACTGCAGCCATAGGTTATTTTGAAGTGACCCATGATGTTTCCAAGTACACGAAAGCCGATGTTTTTAACGGTATCGGTAAAAAGACGCCAGTTTTGGGTAGATTCTCGACAATAGCTCAAAATGTAGGCGGGAATGATGTTATAAGAGAAACGAAAGGTTTAGCTGCAAAATTTTATACAAGAGAAGGAAATTTAGACTTTTTATGTATCCATTTTCCAATCTTTTTACATCGAGATCCACTTGTATTTACTCATATATCTCATTCGGTAAGGAAAAACCCCAAAACAAATATATTTGATTTCACTATGCGATGGGACTTTATTACAAAGGTTGTTGATACGTTCCATACGTTTATGTGGATATTTTCTGACTTTGGGCTACCTAACGGATATAGAAAAATGGATATATTTCCCATACATGTCTATGAAATTAATAACCAACAGGGTGATAAATATTTTGTTAAATTTAATTTTAGAACATTACAAGGCTTAGAAAACCTACCGTCTGATGTGGGCGCCGATATTTCAGCTCGAGACCCCGATTATTTCAATCGTGATCTATACAATGCTATCGAAAATAAAAACTATCCAGCATGGGAATTGGAAATGGATGTTATGACTCTTGAGGATATTAAAAATCTCGATTACAATCCATTCGAAGTAACTACACTCTGGAAAAAAGGAACGTACCAGACAGTCAAAATTGGTCGTCTAGTATTTAATAAAAATCCGGACAATATGTTTAGATTTTCCGAGGAAAGCGCTTTTAATCCAGGTAATTTAGTGCCAGGTATCCCCGGACCTATAGATACGTTATTCCGTAGTAGACGATCATCATATCGGCAAACTCAAGTATTCCGTTTGGGAGTCAATCATAACAGGATGAGTGTAAATGCTCCACTCCATTGGAGTGTGTATGATCGTGATGGACTTCCTCCATTAAAGAGCAACATGCGGGATGCACCAAACTATTATCCAAATTCGTTTAATGGTCCCGTACCGTACGTTGATCCTAGCCGACCAAAAGAGAGGCTTTCTGTGTATGAATCTAATGCAGTGGATTTAGAATCAGTCAATTATTTCCTCAACCATTATTTAGATCAGAAACAAAGAGAAAGACTTGTCAATAATACGATACCCACGTTAATACCAGTTTCTCCAAAGCTACGTAGAAGAGTGATACGTTTATTTACACTAGCTGATGCTGAATTAGGTAAAATGTTGGCATATTGTCTAAAGCGTGCCTTGAAAGTACCACCGCCCCCGCCACCACAAGTATTAAAGGCCCCTACATGTGTGCATGAAGAACTCTAAGAATTTTCCTTATTTTGGATAGGTTGTTCTATCATTAAATTATACTACAACTTATTCGGGCCGAAATTGTTAATGAGTAGGTTCATTTATTTGTGCTTAAACAAATCTATATAAATCTAAAAGGACATGTTCCCACTGACTGAGGCAAGACGCACGCACTGCCGTAACGGCTGATAATAGAAACGTGAAATTTGGACAGATGTTTATTTTCGTAATCTGGACATCCACTGAGATGGGATTTTGAAAAATTTTAACCCTAAAGTGATGAAATAGGCTGAAAGTTTGTATGGAAAAAATTAAAAACCGGCACCGATTTTTATAACATTTGAAATTTTGGCTCTTAAAAATATTTTATTGAACACAAAAACCACGAAGGTTTTTAAAGATTCAGACCCTAATTTGCATCCATAAGGGGTTAAAAGTTTGTATGGAAAAAATCTTTAAATCGCCACCGATTTTTATAAAATTTGAAATGTACACTCTTAAAAATATTTAATTAACAACGTGCTTCATTCATACTAGAATTCACCCCTAACGGTGGAAATAAGCAGGCGAAGCTGCGTGCGTCCCCTAGTATGTATATAAGTGTGACAATAAAATTAAGCTGACAATTTTTAGTTTATTATGATTTTGTACCGATTTTAAAAGATTAATCATACAAAATATATTATAAAACAAAGATATTATTTATTACTTTACTTATTTAATTTTGGTTATTTTGTGAAATGTTTGAAAGTTATATATATATACCTATAGAGAGCTCACGATCTCATACTTTGTAAAGCATTTTTTTTGTAAATTTTAAATGTGTGATAACCCCTCTATCTGGAGTTTTATATACTTTTAGTACCTGTGACCTTTTAAATATTTTTTTGTTGTCTTACGATTTTTTTTCAGAAAAATCTAAAGAAAGAGCAAACATATTTATATATTTTTTAGTTTCAGGTATATTAGCGCATATACTATAGTGGAACTCAAATGGGAAAGTAAAAAGGAACTTAGTGTCATTAGGGAAAATGAGGATCAAAATATCTTATATTTCAATCTTCAATTTCCATATAATTTTTAAAAAATTATGCGTTGTGTGGCAAAACTGATCTTCGCGTTTACTCAGCATAATTTAAACATGATCATTTTTTTGAACAGGAATCGTATCCATGGCCATTGCGCTTACAGTAAGTCTTACAATATCTTACTTATAAAGATTTAAAAATGTTTAGAAATGTGTAATAATTACTTAAGTCTAACAATTAAAAATCTTATTTATGCCTAATATAAAATGTTCATAACATCAGCTTCAATTACTTAATACATACAAATATTTACGAATCATTTAAAATTTGTAAGTTTAAAAGGATTAATAGTAAAGGGATTTCTATTGTTCGTAACATTAGACAGATTTCACCAGCAATTATATGATCAATTATGCTTATTAGAAAACGGTCGCTGTATATAACGTATACATTAGACGAGGTAACGCCTTTTCAATATGATCCTCGTCGTGTTTTGAATTTTTGTGTAAATTGAGAATTACTTGAATATTGCCAGAGAACAGGTCCTGCGATTTGACAGCTGCTTGAGTTCGAGAGAATGCACCCGGTATGTCGTATTTTATGATATTAAAATATTTTCATTGCCTTGCACTTAGATTTGAATAATAAAAACTTATGTACATATTCATTTTTAAGTTATTAAGATTTAAGTATTTTTTGCAACAAGTAGAAAGAATCATATTTTGTAATTATTAAAACCTTTTTTGTAATGATTTGTTCGTTTCTATATTATTATTTATAATTAAAGCACTTATTTTACTTGAACAGACCTGTTGGCATACTAACAACAAGCGAAGGAAAGATTGTTGAGGTTCGAGAAAGCATTACAATTAACTCAAATGCGTTGCCTAGTGCATATTATGTAGACATTTTAAGAGATACCCAAGCTGAAAGAATTCCTTAAAGAATTATGACCTATGATGTTTTTAAGTAATTAAAAGGAGATGGTTTAAACGGTATCAACAAAGTTTTGGGTAGTTTTTCAATGATAGATCTTAATTATTAACGCTTAAACTAAAATGTTGTTGAAATTAAAAACAATTACTTAATACATATAATAATATACGCAAAGCACAAGAAGCGTAAAAAAATAAGATTTAAACGGAAGGGTTTCTAATGTTCGTAACTTTAGACAGATTTCACCGGCAATAATAATTATATATAATTAATTATTTTTATTAGAACATGGCCGTTGTATATAAGGTAAATATTACGCAAGGCAACGCCTTTTTCAATATGATGCTTGTCGTGTGTTGTCTTCTAGTGCTCACAGTGAAAAATATAATGTGTGTTGATTACGAATTACTTGAATATTGCAACAGAACAGATCCTGCGACTCGACAACTTGTTGAGTTCGCTAAAGAGCACCCGGTACGTTATACTTTAGTTTACGAAAGAAAATGTTACTTGCCGCGCACTTAGAGTTCAATAATATAAATCTTATGTTAATCTTTATTTTTAAGTCATTATATTAATTTATTTTTTGCAACAAATAGAAAAAAATATACTTTTTAGATAACGTATAATAATAATTAGCACGTAGCGTCGGACTTTCCGCTACGTTCAAATTTTTATACATTTTCTAAAAAGTGTTTTTCTTTCCTAAGTGTGGAAAAACACTTTAATTTTTTAAAAGTAAAAAGAAAAATATGTAATTAATATTTTTTTGGAATAAATTATTTGTTTTTGTTTCTGCTTTTTTATAAATAAAATATATTTTTTTAACTTGTAGAAACCCGTTGGCATACTAACAACGAGTAGTGGAAAATTCGTAGAAATTCGAGAAAGTACTACACTAAACTCGGATGCGTGGTCTAATCCATATCATGTAGACCTTCTAACGCATACCAACACTGAAAGAATTCCTCAAAGAATGGTGCACGCTAGAGGTACTGCAGCCATAGGTTATTTTGAAGTAACCCACGATGTTTCTAATTATACGAAAGCAGATGTTTTTAATGGAATCGGTAAAAAAACACGAGTTTTGGGTCGATTCTCTTCACTGGTACAGAGTGTAGGAGCAAGCGATCTAGCTAGAGAAGTAAAAGCATTAGCTACCAAGTTTTATACTAGAGAAGGCAATTTAGACTTTTTAAGTAACCATTTGCCAGTTTTCTTTATCAAAGATCCACTTCAGTTTCCAATTTTATCTCATGTGCTCAGAAAAAATCCTAAAACTAATATATTAGATTATTCTGTACGTTGGGATTTTATCACAAAAGTCGCTGATATGTTCCATTCGTTTATGTGGATATTATCGGATTTTGGAGTACCAAATGGTTATAGAAAAATGGATGTATTTCCTATTCATGTGTATGAAATTAATAACAAAAATGGTGACAAACATTTTGTTAAATTTAATTTTAGAACATTACAAGGCTTAGAAAACTTACCGTCTGATGTAGCCGCAGACATTTCAGCTCGAGACCCCGACTACTATATTCGTGATCTATACAATGCAATCGAAAATAAAAA
>FAPJ01022831.1:4007-15876 GCA_001485985.1 Heliconius ethilla aerotome | reverse complement strand
GATTAGGTGAAAGAGGTATGCAGAGGTCGTAGCTTTTGGCGCTACTTTCTATGTGGCTATTCCGTTTTATTCGAATAAAGTGAAAAGCTAAAAAATTTTTTCTTTTTTTAGCTTCCCGCTGTCGCACATTGCAGGGTAGGCAGAGTGATAGGTACTGATCTCAATAAATAGTTTCTTAACTGAAAAAAAACCTTAATTATATGTTACACGTGAAACGTCTTAAAACAAATTTCTTTATAACTATTAATATTAAAATTTGTTTTAATAAAATCTTATTTACACCCGGATATTATGATTTATCGCGTCGTTAGACATAATAAATGACACTCATAGTATCTCTTAATATAAATCAATCAATTACGTATCTCAAAATTAGGTTAAATATGTTGTTAATATACCTTTAAACCTTCACAATTCGGCGCATTAAGACTAAGAAAACCTGTCGATAATTATATATGTAGAAATTATTATATTTGACCGTGGCAGTTAGGTATAATATATTTTTTAACTTTGGTTTTCTTCACATTACTTAGTATATTATAAAACAAACTCGCTTTGTCCCGTTATATGCCTTAATGGTTCAAAGTACGCAATGGATTATACAGTTGTTAATTCTAGATTTATTTAAAAGGAAAGCTTTAAGCGTAAAACTGAGAAAACAAGTAAATATAATTCACGAAACAAAAAACGTGACTGCATAATCTAAATTAATGTATCTAGAAACACACGTGCAATTAAGAAAAATCCAACGACGTATCATTTATTAAATTCGGTTCATTGGTTTAACAGTTACACGGGAACAAAGGAACTGACATACATACATACATACACGCTAAAAAACATAACCCTTCGTTTTTGGATTTCATCTCAGTCGGGTAGTAAAAAAAATGTAAAGTAACGTTCAATGTCGGAAATAACGTGGCCGCACTGAGACCTGAAGTTGGCTGTCTTCTGCGCAGAATTGATTTCAAGATTTTTCTTACTTTTAATTGTGTTCTTTCTTCGAACAATGTTCAGAAAACCTAACTTCAGAGCGGCCACGACTTGTCGACCGTACTGTACCACTTATTTTAGTTCAAACCCAGTTTAAAGCTTATAATAGGCTTATAATAATCTGTTACTACGCCAAATACTTTTTTTTTTATCTTAATAATGCTTTAACATAATTCTCTAAGGCCTTTTGTATTTTTTTACTAAGCAATTTAACTTTATACATTTAAATATTAATTACTCATTATATTCGGTCTCTTAATGTCGAGAATGGTGTTATATTGATGCTTAGTAACAATGTTGGTATTGTTTTTTCTTTTTAATTTAGGCGGTTTTTCCCATCATTTAGTAGGTAAATGGAGGGATTCTACTAATAAGGTTTTCTACTGTTTATTTAAAATCTTTTTTAGACTGGGAAGTGGACATCTAAATAGCTTTTTGTCTAATATAACCAGAAATGTTTTTATTATATTACACTCTATATATAAATATTTATTTGTACTTCTGTTCTTGATTTTCTTCATTTCATTTCCTTTAGCTTAAGATGCTCCACTAGTCAAACATAGAAAGCTGAGGCCTCATAAGGTGTTATTGAAGATTCTATACTTTTTCTTCCGCATATAGCAGAATGGACACAGAGATTCTAGTATCGAGACACTCCTTTTTCCTTTTCTTTTCTTTTCTGTCCGTTTTATCGGAGCGATAAAAAGAATATAATTAATTCTTCCAAATTTGAACTATTGTCTTAATGTCAATGGCCTCTATCGTACTGGGGATATCAAAGTTCTGTTTAGGTATATGTATGTATACTAAGTTTTATTTAATATGTAACATAATATTATTCAGGTTGAAAGTCAAAAGTTTAAACTTTTTCAATTAAGTTTGACTTTTGAGTTGGTTATTGACAAATTATATTTATACTAAGTAGTAGTTAAATATTACTCTAAAAAACTTTTTTTAATCATTGCGTTGATTTCTTTAACCACACTATGTGAACAAAAAATGGGAGAGCAAAGTGATATATTACTGTAATTTCTCTGTCAGTCAGTACGCGTGAGTGAAAATGAAATTTAAAGTTGACTGTTTTTTCTTGTGAAAATGAAAATCTGGAATTTTTACGAGGCCATCGTAAAAACTAGTAAACTTGACGGTTGCGAGTTCAATTACCACAAGAGGGAGTGATCATATTTAAATTATTTATTTTGTTGCTCTGGTAATTTCTCTCTCTTTCTCTCTTCTCAATTAGGAAATAACTAAAAAAAATCTTTGAATAGTTTACTATTCAATAAACAATACTATGCGTTAAATGTACATTAGCCGCTTTGTAAAGTACCTACTTTGTAAAGATATGTGAAAATAAAATAAACACTACGACTAACGGCCCACAGCTAAGAGAAGTTTTGTTTGTTGAAGAAGACTTGGAGTCTATTATATATTCGTAATATATAAGTAGATAGAACTCACCTAAGTCGTATATATAGATATAAAAATACTTGGACTTGTTTGTTTGTGCGCTATGGTTTTTAATTTGAATCCAGCTTGAGGGTAAATTATTATTATAATTACAGGTATATTATAATCTAGTGAAACAAAGTGCAAAGTTAGTTCTAATAATATCATAAGATCAAAGTAGTGTATTAATTTAGAAGAAACGTTACTTTTTATATTTAGTTTTAGGCAACATAATAAAATTTTAATTTATTTAAATATTTTGATATATAAAAAAGGATATATTATATCTAAGAACTACTTTAAACTGCTTTCGTTTTAACCTTATATAAAATTTATCCTAATATAAAATGCATAATATTATATATTATTTCTAGACAAGTTAATATACAAATAACGCCGGTAGAATACATCAGTAACTTTATTAGGAATCGATAAGATGTCTGTCACCGTTGAATTAAAAAGTATTTATCAAAGCAAATAGAAGAAAGAAAACTTCTTAGCATTCCATGGCCGTACCTACTGGTGTCCATCTCCTTGCAGGGTGAGAAGCTCGGAACAGTGCCCAAGACTTGCGACCCAAGTGTAGGTTTAAGGGGCCACTTTAGGAAGGATTCACACATTCACACAGTGCCGGCCGTATTTTTGTATAAGAAATATTATTTTATGCACGTTTGGACGACTACTGTAAAAGGAGAAGGTTCTCAATTTGGCTGTATTTTTTAAAAATGTTTGTTACTTCAGAACTTTCGACTGAGTGGACCGATTTTGGTGATTCTTTTTTTATTTTAAAGCGGATGCTTCCCATGTGGTTCAATTTTTATGAATTTGGTTCAGATCTCACAATGCCATACATATGTTTATCCTCTCTTAAAATGCATAATAATGCTGAACCAAGACTTAAGATTTCTAAACTAAGTGTCTTAAGTGCCATAGGCACATTATCTTTATCTTTTCCAATTGGTGTTTGATCGTTCTTTCGTTTTCAAAACAGGTTTTCTTTTATCATTTCATTAAATTTCATGAATAAGTTTGAGGTCGATGCTCTTTTTAAAGTGAATATGTCGTCAGAGAAAAATATAAATTATTTTTTTATTTAACTCCTTATTAATCTTGTTTGTTTTGAATATATTGACCAAAATCAACTGCCGTCATATTTATAGATATAAATAATTATATTCACAGTTTGAAATATTCTTAAAATATTTAAAACTATGTATGTATTTAACTGAGATCTATCTTGGCGCAGGGACACACCGAACGTGTTCCTGTTCGAGGAAATAAAATAATTAATATTTTCAATCCGCATGACCCATTCCACGATATCTTCAAATTTTATATGTATTACATATATCAGAAATGAAAATATGCTACTTGCTTAAGGTGCCGATTACTGGTATCATTTTTTTTAACATGCGATGTTAGGTTCCGCCTATTCTTGTATAGCGTCCCTATGTTTAAATCGTCGGTCAGCAACTTTGTCTATTAATAAGTTAATTAATAAGTTCCAGTAACCAGCTATTTAATAAGTTCCTGCAACAAGTATCTACAATTCCGAAATTGACTTGAGAACACGTGTACAAACACTCGCACTTGACCGATTTTTTTACTATGTCATTTTTTTCCGTATTTATTTATGGCTGATGCATAATAATTAAGCAGATTATTTGCCGATTACAATAGAAATTATGTAAATTAATGTATATTGACACTCGAGCCGATAAGATTATTCGCTGATAAAAAATATAATAATCTTATTCTTATACATAAGAGGAGTCATTAATTTATTTTTTTATATATTTTAAATTGCGCTTCAAGTATTCTGATGATAATAAACATTTAGAGATGTTGTGTATTTTAGCTTTTCTTAAAAACTATTAATATTAACTGAAAAGTTGGAATGCTTTTACAATTAACATACATGTAAGTAAAATACTTATAGATTTTTTAATAATATAAATTTTAAGTATTTATATACCTACCTAATAATTATAGATCTTTTTGGTTTCGATAAAGAAGCAACTCGTGGTAGGCTCCTTCTCCTTTTTGATTTAAATGAGGTAAGCAAAAGAATATGCCAATTTAAGGACCAGTCCAAGATTCAAAAAATTTGCAACTTCTGAGAAATGAGTATCAATGCATTTAAGGCGACAGGGCGAAGGAAATTTAATATTTTTATTATTTACTTTTCTCAGTATCATTTTACTCCGTGACCCAGTGGCACAAAAGTGTAACTGTAAACGCGACGGTTGTATGTTCGATTCCTACTCGGGAGAACGAAATAATCATATTTTAATTTCCTCTTGGCCTTGAGTTCCGCCACTCAAAACGGAATCCCGAAAATTTGTCGGAAAATGGGAAAAGGAGTGTCTTAACACTGGGTTTCTTCTGCTATAAAAAAAAATAACGTTTAACATATCCCACTTGCACGACCTCATAACATTTCCGCATTACATAATGAACAGTTAGTAATTATAATTAAAAGGCACGAGAGTATTCGACAAGTGTCGAGGTGAACCCAAAACTGAGGCTACATAACTGGTCGGTTCACTTTTACAGGCCTTCACACATCGCTCCCTTCGCTTTGATCTTACCAATATATATGAGTTCGAAACTTTAAACTGACTTCTTATTTTGCTGTTTAAAGCGAGTTTCAAAATCTGGTTACAACCAACGTTATGGGAAGTTTACGATTCACGGTGGATACCGTACATGCCAGGGCAAGGTACCCGGGAACCTAGTGGCAAGACACGCCTTGTCTCGTTACCAAAATGAGGAAATGAAAATATTAAACATTCCATTTCCTCGCCACGATGGCCTCATTTCTAGTACGCTTATTCAAAACTTTAAAGTAATATCATTCTTAATGTCACATAATCTTTAACTTATTTTTATATAGCAATATAGTTAAAATCTTAGTCTGAAATCTCAAATTAATTACAGCTCTCTTCTACTGATCCAAAAGAAAAGCGCTAATAAAAGAATGTGTATTTCGTGGTAAAGTATTATTAGAGTGTTCGAAACTTTTATCTCCTGATTTTATCCTACATATATCAGGATAGACGGAGAGAGAATAGTGCTAAGACACTATTTCTCCGTGGAAACATTGCGTTCTGAGTGGCGGCATTTAACGCCCAAATTTGATCTACTAGAGCAGGGAAATAAAAATAAATCATTTCCTTTTATGGGAACCGAACCCTCAACCAATGCATTTTCAATCAAACATTATACCCTACTGCGCCATTATAGCCTTGGAACATATAGCTTCAAAATAAATAAGAAGCATAATAAATTACTGAAAATTATTATTTTATAATAAAAATAAATACAAGTAAATTATAAAATAAACACGTTTCTACCGTACAAACGTAAATATAAAGTTAATCGACCATTATTATGTGAGAACGACTTCGCGGGTAAAGGATGAAGGGCCTAGTTTTCCATTTTTCTCGCCATATCTATTAGTTACATACATTTGTATGTATGTTGGTGTGTTTATAAACATTTTCTACTACCGACTTTACGTAACAACGAATGGGGTAATGCCATTCGTGTTCACGAATATTACGAATGAATTAGTTTGGAATTTAGCTAAGACTGGTTTTATTCTGCCAAACGTTTTAAAAATAGAGCTTATGTGGATAGCTTGTGTAGAATTTCACGTTGTTTTGATTTGTTATAAATAGAAAAGATCACTTACGTCTTTTTTAAATATTTTATTTATTTTTCTTTTTTTAATTCTTACCAAAAGCTTTCGTTGTGTGAAAAAGGTTTTAAACTTGAAAAATGGCTGTATTATGTTTCTACAAATATTTGTCAATATCTATTAGTTAAATCATAGAAAATGTTAGTCTATGTTTGCGAAGACATTAATCTCCTAGTTTCCTTATTACAAACTACAAAGATATATTAAAATAACTTAAGAGTTTCCATCTGGTCAGGCAAAATCTGGCAAAATTAGCAGTGGTAGGTATTTTATTGCATTTTCTACTAATTCTAAAATCTTAGCGTAACCTATTAAAATGTTCTTCATTTTTTAACTATTTGGTTTTTGTACAAATTTATATTATACAGGTAAATATATATTTTTTGTATAATATACTAAAATATTTCTCGTATATTATATTACAAGTAATAATAAAAAATAATAATTACTTAGTATAACTATGACATGATTTATTTTACTACATTGTAGACAGTAATGCCAAGTTTCAAATAAATATGTATCTACATTGTGCATATTATATTTTAATATAAAATTTATCTAGAATATATTGTAAAAATGCCAAAAAATCCCGCAAGACACTCCACTGACCTCTTCCTATTTTACATGCTAATTCGAGAAATTGCAAGTGTTCTAATTCTCATTAGAATAGATAGAAACAAAGCTCTTCTATCGTTAAGTATTGTCTGCAATAGTGAAGAACTGATTGTAACAAAACAACGAATCTTAAGGTTATATTTATTTTGATGTTAATTTTATTTTCATTAATTTTTCACTTTTTACCGAAACTACACAGATAACCTTACACGGCTCACACGACGGACTCTTTCTGTACATACTTCAATAGTAAATTAAGAATATATTAGAATAATTATATTTTTATCTTGGAAATTGTTGAAATTGAAAGAAGCAAAAACATAACCCTATTTAATTATCAACTGCAATACAATTCGCCATGTTTTTTTAAAGAAACAAAGTAAACAATATAAATTATTTGTTTAAAACAACTTAGTTCTAACTAAAACATAGCCTTATATATAACTATTTCTAACTGCAAACTATTATGGGTAATAAATAAATAGTATAATTACATCTTAACCCTTACCCCGGCGTAGAATACTTGTTTTAAAAGCTTAATTAACCGTTTTTCTCACTAGTGTCAAGGATCCACGTCTTTATGTAACCGTGGCAAAAAATATAATATTCCTTTATTATATTTATTAATTATATGGCATGAGCGAATGACGTATTTCATATTTGTTTACAGATAATTAATATAGAAATTATAATTAATTACAGAGTATAATTAGTATAAGTACGTCACTAGAAGATTTTGATTTGAATAATATATTTATTAGAGAATTCTGCAACTTTTTTATCTATGTGCGTCAAAAATATAGCTATTAATAATTAGATTCCTTATTCTAACTAACTTATAGATAAATCCAGAATTAAAATATACAAACCATAATAAATTGCACATTTATTTATCTGTAATGTAATAAAGATAATGTTTCTAATATGTCAACTTAATTTATTATTATCACTATTATATTTATTATCATAATTATCATTTTATCCTACTTAATTAAATATTTTCAATTTGCCATTGAGTCTCCTTGTGGGATAATTTAATGGAAGGAATTGCAGCTGCACGCTTTGTCGAGTAAAATAAGTATAATATCTAACCACAACCATCAAATACAATAAAAATTAGCGGAAATGTAGAGATTTGCTTCTAAGTTATTGATTACGGAGAGCGTTATCACTATATGGAATTTTCATAAAATTATTATTATGCATATTATTTGACTGTAGTGTAATGTTTTAAAATTATTAACATAATTCTACGTTTTATTCTAGCATGCTCATTATCGATGCTTAATTTTCAAACTTGTACCAAGAATAAGACCATGGCCCAAATTTATGTAAAAATCGATTTAAAGTAATATTCTTTTTTTAAATTTATATTGTCGATACTTTAAGCTTTATCTTCATAGGTATATTTCCTTTAGATAATGTTTTTTTCGTATAGACGCCACGATTGCCACCTAAGATATTACTTTCAGTCCATTTTACACTAAAATAAAGTGAGGTAGATTATTAAATAGACCAAGGAATTTTTCAAATAAAAATATATTTTTTTAATTATGGCAATCAGGCATATCTCAACCCTTGAGTCGGTGCGAACCGACGACCATAGCATTAACGTTCGACGTTGTCTCACTGCACCGTAATGGCATAACTAATAATAAACTTCTTTCTATACTGCCTGACAAGCTGCGTTAACTGAATAAAGTGACATAAAAGTATATTTGTATATGGTTAATACTATTTTTTTCTCATATTTTTTATCTATGTGCAATATATTATATATTTATGATGATAGCACATTTTTTTTATTATTATATAGTAACCGTATTATTCTTTCATTTCTTGTTATTTACAACATGTTAAAGTAACGACCTTGTACTTACAAACAGCCTTGCTTTATTTTTATACTTAAACGAAATCAAATTAAAATTTCATGTTTGTTTAAGAAATCTCATTTTTTTATGTTTGTTGGTAAAACATAAAATAAAAAGTAATATAAAATCTCCATATGGTTCTCCTTGGATTGACTTTTTAACGGAGGATTACGTTACAGTTTACTATATTTAAAAATAATGTCTTTGATGCTAGATATAGTTAGTTATATGTATATCAAACCTCTTATCTTTTTAGTATCTTAGTATTATTTGAAATAATTTAAATTCGGTAATAAAGTTACTGTATAACAGAGACTTGAGAGAGAAGCTAAAAAAAATAAGCAACAAAATAATACTGACATATTAATTAGTCTTCAAATGTTAAAACTGTTTCAAAACAACATAGTTTTAAATTCATAAGACACATGACGACTTTATTAACGTATAAAGAAATGTTTTTTGTTTTTTTATTCATGATGGTTCTGCGTGACGTCAGTAGGTCACTCGTCCATGCAAAAAAATTTAACGAATGTGTATTCGAATTTGTTTTTACGTCATAGCGGTTTGTTTACATAATAATGAAAATCGAAATATTCTTTATTTAACAGGGATGTTTGTTACAAGCACTTTTAAATCGTCAGGTCATGAAAGGTCAATAGTGTCAGTAGACGTAAAACTACCACCGGCCCTGAAGACAGTTTTACTGACAGCGCTCACGAAAAAACAAACAGATGTTTTAAAAATATAATTTTCAATAAATTGTGATGCCCTAATTACTGTATACTGGACAGTCTCTGAAATGTATTTATAGTTTAATTCCTTTTGACGAAATTATTACGTTTATATTAAGTTTATAATGTTTCATCGGTTTTCTTATAAGATGGGCTAAAATTAGAATTATTTATCCTACATGAAGTTCGAATGACAGTAATTCCGCGAAATTCTAGGTATAAAAGAGACTAGATAATACCTGTAGAAGTTATAGAGGTATATAATAAACTTCAAGATGTATTAACGTTAAGCTATGTAATACCTAGCTGTCTACCGGATATATATACAAGTATCCACCATCTCGATACACACGACTAAAGTATGTAAGGAATGTTGCAATACCAATAAACTGACTAATTAATAGTGTTGCAGTATTATATATATTATAATTGCCTATTTTATATGATGCAATTGGGATTCCTTTTAAAACTGTGCAATTTCTTCTGGATATGGTTTATATTTAAAACTGAAGTTCGTCCATTGAGGTCGAGGTCGAGACCAGAAAAGGGGTTTTATAGACGACAATCTCTATTATGAAATAGGTGCTATTGTCCATACATATTTAATATCAGAGTTTATTCGTTATCATAAGCAATATTCCTTGTGCTCGTGGCTTGATAATTAAAAAGATATTGAAAAACCACTTGGGTATTGAAAGGAACATCACAAATATTTGAAAGTTACTCGTACCATAACAATACTAGTATACTGTCCATACAGCTTCCATATGTTCATCACATTTATTTTATCAGGCGGGAAAGACCTAGTGTTTACACTCTCTCAAACGCACTTTCTCATCTTTCGCCACTTTTAAAAACATTGGATATTCAGTAGCTGTATAAGTAAATCGAAGAAATAAAAATTTGAAATATTATTTCCACATAAGTATAGTATAATAAAATTTGACTAAATGAAGACATAGTTGCTACAAACGAGCCACAAGTTTAGATCTAACTAGATAATTATCATATCATTATTATATGTTTAGTGTTTACTCTTCATTTGAAAACCCACTTAATTACAAATGGATATTTGCAGTACTTTAGATATTGCATTGTCATTTTCAAATATGTTTATAAATTGCGATTTTAATTCGATTTCTATTTAAACAGATAAAAAACAGATTCTAATGAAAAATAATTTCTTCCCGCATAGTGGCATAACTCAACGCTGCGGCTTGTTTACCAATCGACTTCTTTTATTATTAGTCTTTTTGGAAAGTAGTATTATCTAGTATTATCTTACTTAACTTGTTTTATCCTTAATAGACAAAAAACGTGACTGACTGCCTGACTAAGTTCTAGTTTTCCGGTGATTGTTTCAGTTTTGTTAAGAAAAAACTTATATACATATCATAGATTAACCAATTCGTCTGGCGAAAAATAGAAATAAGCCAAGTCAAACATTGCCTGGCACTTGCGCTATAGAGCTGCTCGCCTCTACTAGCCGAACCTCCTCCTTTCTCTAAGTCATCTACGTGTTTTAACCTGTGCAGTACAGTCGATAAGTCTTGGCTGTTTTGTTAGGCTTTCTTAACTTAATAGCATTCATTGTTCAAAGAAAATGATCAAATGTAAAAAAATAATCCTAAAATCAAATCGGCGCATCTAATTTTAGGTCGGCCGCGACTCGTTGACCGTACTGTAGTAGGTGAAATAACTCGACAATATTTACAATTCTATATAATTAACAGACGATTAAAAAAATGCCCGTACATATTTGATATAGAACGATAATTTTGGTTTTGATTATTTCCTCTGATTGTTATTTGTTAATCACCTCGTTCTATTATTTATTACTATTGATAGGAATTGATTATTATTATTGACAATCATGTCGTATATTATATTTTAATTTTTGTTTCTCATGTTTACTTAAAAAATATTAATTTCATGTAATGTAATATTTAATTAATATTATGTAAGTTGTGGGTTCTTCCCCACTCGGTGAAACGAATTACTTTCATTTCTTCATTCTGCAAGACAAAGCGCGATAAGCTGCGTTATTTTATTTTTTTAACATCACGCTGTATCCCGCATACATCAGAGCGAAGAAATAAACACTTCCTCGAGTGGCAATCGAATCCGTAACCTGTCGTGTTACAGTCTTTGTGCTTCTGCCTCAACTGGCCTTATCAGTATTGTTTGTTTGTTTTTCTAACATTTATATAATAAAATTCCTTTAAATGTAAAATAATGAAGTATACTTAATACTTTTGCGGTTAGTTCCACAAAGAATCAACGTGATCTATTATAGAAATAACACATTCATAAATCATCCATTTAAATCAAGTACTGTTTGCCAACTTATTTGATGATCGCTTGTGTTTAGCTGAGATAGAGTAGTTAAAGGAAAATAATATAAATATATAATGTGGAATGTGCATGACTCGTTCATCTTGTGTGGAACTGTGGAATGGTCCCGCGGCCGTCTTTACAGGTCGATACGATATGGGTACCTTCAAAAA
>FAPJ01022828.1:2179-12938 GCA_001485985.1 Heliconius ethilla aerotome | reverse complement strand
ATTAATAATTACATAGTTCACGCGGGTGCAACCGCGAGCGGGCCGCCAGTAAGTAAATATAAATAGAAAAGTAAATATAAAAAATATGATAAAAATCTCAAACACGAGTGGTTGACCAAATGAAATATTACTGGAAAATCATAGAATTTGTGTTCCATTAGTTTACCGATAATAATCTATCTAAATTAGCACTTTTTCATAATATAAAAAGTAATACTAATGCTGTATTCGTTATGTTATATGATTAGCTCCCAAATATGTTACAATCAAAGATATAAACAAAGATTCAAATAGATTAATATAATTTACCATCGTACACGTGAGTCGAAAAGAATAAATTTTTGATTTCTTTTTTGTGGTTTTAGTAATACAGATTGCGTATGTATCACCTTTAGCTATGTTGATATGATTGGTAAAAGTACGGCAGATCTACCAATCGTAATAAAAAGTAACGGAAATTATAATTATTAAAAATATGCTTAATATTTAGGTTTGAAGTTTGAAATGGTCTATTACTAGTGCATAGTGCGGGACTGGTGCACCCAACCTAGTTCAGGAAAAAATCTGAAAACTATACATTTGTGGTTAAATGCTAAAAAATAATAGCATTAAAAGGGGGTCAAAATCTGGGGTTAGTTAAAGTGAGGTATCAGATGAAAGGGCTCTGGCTAAACTAAGCTTGAATTTCAGAAAGGGCTCCAGCGATTTTTGTACGAAACCCTCGGTCAGCATGACTCCCGCTTGTGCTGTCTTTTATAATATGCAAGTATGTTTTAAAAGAAAATAAAATAAAAATTATTTAGTAATTCATTTATTTCGATTAAATACTAATAGAATCACGACATTAAACAATGGTAGGTATTTTTCTCCTAAAATAATTTAAAATATTTTAACATTTAAGTAATTTGGGTTAATATTTATTATTTTCACGTTTTACAAATTTCCAGTACATAATTATTTCAAATAGATATTTCTTTTTAGTACAAACTGTATCAAACAATTCTGAGATTGGGTGTTCCTTGCATTATCTCGCAAAAAACTAACTAGATTTAAAGGAAACTTTACAGGAAAATTGATTTTACCTAACAATAACAATTTATAAAAACATTTTGTATAATTTGGTTATTATATAACAATAATTTAAGGCGAAGCCGCGCATGGGTCGCTGGTATTTTATGGTATTTAACATAAAATAGCAAAAAGAATGCACGGAATGTAGTTTCACTTAATATATGATTAAAAAAATCAAGGGGGCACACTATATAATAGCTTTATGTTAACGGATTCGAAGAACAGAAAAGTTATACTGTAGGTATATATGTCACAATTACTTTCTAGTTACATTCTCAGTTCAATCTATGATGACACTTTTACATATTGACCATTTGACAACACAATATATTGGGGCGGAGGATGGTCATGGTCTAAATTATCGTCACTTGTAATATTTCCATCCGAGTCGATTTTAACTCGCGCTCTACACCCCCTGAGCTTCTTTGAACAGTAGTACAATTGACACATGCTGTGTTTATAGAACGTATATCCGTTTATCATTAGTAAATTCGAACCGTTTCTTGTGGTAATATATTTTATATCGAAACAACCTAAAACAATTTTTATAAATTATATGTATATATTGGATAATACATGCTTGGAGAGCTTGATGGTTGGACTGTTTGATTTGAAAACAAAACAATAGGTTTCAATATTTTTTTTATTCTCTTAAATTATCTATAAAATACCAGTACCTGTGATATTTAAACAATTAATAACAATATACACACAGATTTTATAGGAGGTTTTTACGTATATATCCTTAGATAATTTCCATCTGGTCCTATAGTATACTTTGGGGGTAGATGTGTATGATACCCTTGGATCAACAGAATCCTGCCATCAGAGCCCAATCTGATCCTACACTTACAGTTACTATTTTTCTGAGAACAATAATAAATATTCTTTGCACGATTGTTCTGAGAAAATGTGTATTTATTGAACATGAGTAAAAGCTTCCCCCGCCGTGATGGAATCAGGTCGTAAGAGAAAGCTGAAAATAACAGTACCTATTTAATTAATACCGCTGATTTATTTGTTCACATTTACGATTGATACAAATATTTAAGAAACTGCTCACCGTTCTCCGAGTACCTAATATAAAAAAATAATGTCAAGGTATTTATTTTATCAAAAAGTAAAAACGTATATCGTATTAACTAGGCTGATAATCTAAAATTGCAATGGCTTTAAGGTTCTTTAACCAATAGGTTAAATGAGACCCTATTACTAAGACTCCGCTGTCCGTTAATTCGTCTGTTCGTCTGTCTCTATCTCATGAACCGTGAACAATGACAATAGAATTTTTCACAGATGATGTATTACTGTTGCCACTATAACAACAAATACTAAAATACAAAAATTAACACTAAACATAAGTATACTTGAAGTATATAATAATACAATTCTTAAATGATATATAGATTGGTTTTTTGTACCTAACGTTCTGCTTCTACTGAGCCTATTTTTATTATTATATACATATATGTCGCCATTTATTAGCAATAAAAGTACGTTCTATCCGCCATAACTCCAAAAATAAGGTAATAGATAAAAAATACAATACCTATGTATAGAAATAAAATATTTTTATTCATCACACTTTATAAAATTCACCATCGTTAGTAACAATATAATTGGGCGGACTATGTGTATGTCTCACATTGACTCTGATCAATTCGCCTTCTTTATTAAACTTAACATTCGCGTAACATCCAGATTTCTTTTTCGAACAATAGAAATTTCTAGATTTTGAATGCATTCTATAATAGGTATAGGTGTCCAACATGAGCAACTGCTGTCTACCTTTGCGTGACGGTATGAAATAATAATCTGGAAAACAGAAAATTTGATATTTAAAAAAAATATTTACATAACTAGGTACTAAAGAAATCGATGGCTAACCAACATAGATATCATTAGTCAGCTTATAAATCTTAAAAGTATTACGGAATGTATTTTAATATATAATTTAAAATGTCACTTTGAATTCAACTCTTTAACCGGATTTCTATTGACTACTAGTGAGTCTAACCGTGACCACGCACTGCTGCAAAGTGTTCGAAACAACATATCATCTCATTAGCGTCACGGACCTTACATATTGTATTCTATAAAAGAAAACGGCATCTCAAGATCGATCTCAAGATGGACTTAAGAATTTGCTGTGGAATATTTATACTTATTAACAGGATGTAAAGTAAAGTACACATGCATATACCCACATGAGTGCTTAGGGTACTCTAATAAACAATGTTCCCGCATAAAGTGCAAATATATATTGGAAATAATATCACATTATATTATTATAAGTTATACTCTTTATACTCAGAAAATATTAGTAAAATTGATAATTCATACAACACTTCGAATTCTGCGCTCTCATAACACCGAGCCATCCACAAAACTACGTACGCATTTGAACTGAAAATTATATAAATTCCATCATTTTCTATACAATTTTGATATTAATATTACGGTTTCAGAATTCTATCTATTCTATTAATATTACTGCGGATACGTAAAAATATAAAAGTGCTTAGTATCTACATATTATATTACACAATTTACTTAACAACTTACGCTGAACACGTACAAAAATTCAATAGCACCGCATGCTAACCTCACAATTATGGCTTTAAAATTCGAAATAACGAATGCCACGTTATCAATTTTATCTTATCACTAACGTCGTTTAGAGCTTAGCAGGGTAGGTATTTTTGTAGGTACTGATCGTATAAGCCAGCGGTTATTTTTGTATTGATCATACATACAGGTATAAAGGCCATTTACCTAACCACGCAGTCTCTAGAATGGCGGAAAGAGGAGAGAGTGTGATGGCACTATTTTCTGTTTCTATCAACATTGTGAATGTGAAGGTGTAACATGAATTTACGGTACGAATAACACACGCGAAATATTTGTCTTGAATTTACTTAAAAAAAGTGTTATATTTCTTATTAGAGTTAATTTATTTAAAAAAAAATATTAAGAAATAAGTAATAAAAGCTTGTTATTAAAAAAGGTTTTTTTCTTTAATTTTTTTAGCTCTATTTCACAAATATTTATATTATATAACACTGGATTCATAGTAGGGATAATTATTAGTCTGTATTTATAAGTGAAGAGGTTGTGATAAACATTATAAAGTAAAATGTTAAAATTTATATCTTAATAATGAATTATATAATATGTCTAAAAAAATTTAAATACCAATTTATTTTTTCCATTTTATTTATAAACAGCACACTCTAAATTTATATGTAATATATAAAATCATATATACAATATTTTAAGGCCAGTCATGGCACAGGGGCACAAGCGTGCGATTGTAAATGCACAGGTTGTGGGTTCGATTACCACATGAGGAAATGGAATATTTAATTTTTCCTCGCTCTGGTATTGAGGTAAAAGCTGGTCATTGAGTTCTGCCACTAGTACACTATATACATCCAAGTGAGAAACGAAAGGGTCTCAATGGCAACTAAGTGTCTTTACTCTAGGTTTCCAGGTTCTACTTACCATGCTACAGTGTGGGATGTCAAATGACAATTATTTAAATTGATACAAATACAAAAAAAAACGTAATAGAAAATTGAGAATTAAGAGTGTTCAAGTAATTGATTGTCATTATTAATATTAATAATGATAATCAATTATTTTTATAACAAATTTAATCCAATATATTTGGAGTTTGAGGCCACTATGGTGCAACAGCAGTGTTTGTGTTGCTTGTGAGTTCGATCCCCAACGCAGGGAATTGTTTATTTTAATTTTACAAGACAAAGTGCTGCTTTATGTTTAGCCAATCAACATGGAATATCTCAAAAAATTGTCAGAAAGTGGAGAATGGTATGTGAAGACACTTCACACTTTCCTCTTCTCAAGTTCACTCTGACCACCCTTCTATATTTATGTAGGATACAATATGAATCATTTTGTTAAACTTTCATATAGTTCCCGAATTTGTCTCGCCGATAATCAGCTGGCCGATGTGCATGAATAAGTGAGGATTTCAAAAAATCTTTATGGTTAAGAGCCATTTTAATAAAGGCATGACAACCTTTATATCTTTTAGAGCAATACCAGAGTATTGAATTCTTATTTCGGCCATCTTTCCAATACGTATAGCCGTCTAGCATTAATATATGACCTTTTCTCGCCGGTAAGTATACAATGCGGCCTGAAAAGAGTTTTTGTTATAACAAGTGTTTCTAACAAAAATGAAATAACTATATTAAAATATTATATAAAGGTAAATGGAACTGTTAATAATACAATATTTCCTGTACATGCTTCGTACTTTAATAAAGCTTCTCGACTTCTACAGTAAAAACAAGGTTTCTTAAGAATTATATGAAAAATTATAAGATATCTATGAATAATAATTTACTTTTACTTTTATGAGTCTCTCATCTTATCGTAAGAGTACGATTTTACAGCCTATAATAGTAAAATGTACTTATATTACTATATATACATTTCATTATAAGAATTAATATTGGTATAGCTGATAATTTATTTTTAATCTATCTTATATATAAATAAAATTCTGTGGATTGTATATATATATATATATATATATATATATATATATGCTTAGCATAAATTACTTAACTAAATTTAAAATTTTGTTCTATGTCTGTATACATTAGCTATACATATATCTATTTAAATAGAGCACATAGCCTAATTACGAATAATAAGTGTTACAAGATATTAGTGAGCCTTTCATTATTATTTAACACAATAAAAGGCATATGCCGAAGAAAACATTGCAAAGCCATCTGAGGTGGCCAAACTTCAATAGCAATAAAACTTATTCTAGGCACTTACCTTACTGCCGCCTTTTCATGTACCCTTCCAACATCATGGTATTCTAACGCAAAGCACTTTTACACTTCCACAGATCACTAAAATTCACTTTATCAACTTAAATTTTATATATTATTTTTATAAAACGCAGCAAACAAAACATTTAACGATTGACATTAATGTATAGGTTAGAATACATAACTTTTGCAAGACACTCCACTAATCACTTACCTCGCACAATATAACTAAATTATCACATTTTGAACCAAAACAAAGTTAATAAACTACAAATATATTTTGAAAAATGCATTTAAAAAAATATTTGTAAATATATATTCATAGTTTTTGACAATTCTTAACAACAACTAGTGACGTTGCTGAAGCAACGGTTACCGTATTTTTTTGTTAAGCAACAGACAAGCTTAAAATTTTCGTGTTAGTAGTACATTTTTTTTATAATAATTTAAAGTAATAAAAAATATTAAGACCATTTATTATTTTAACTTTCTACGTATATTAAAGATAGATTTGATAATTCAGTTACCAAGTTATATCTGTTAATCATTATCGTTAAATGATACAATGACAAAAATGTAACGCACATCCCCACGTAGTTGACGTTTGTCGACGCTTAGAAATAACCTATAATATATTGTTTATTTTCACAAAATTATGGAATTTGCCGCCCTACATTATAACATAAGTAATTCATATAGAAAAACTTACGCGAAATATTCTAAAATTATGTTCTTAAAACGTGCATTTAACGCTTGATTGATAAAATTTTCCTATTTATAATTATTTGTAGTATAAATGGTTTTAGTGCTTATCTTTATAATTTCTTGTTAATTAGTTATTGGACTATTTTGTGAATAGTTTAAAATAATTTGTTTGATATACAGTGATCGATAATGGTATATAAAAATTGTGTTTTATATTATTTGTTGAAATGGCGGGAAGGATAAGTTATCATAGATTTCAGGTATGTACTAACGTCTTTAATTAGGTTTTGTTATTTTTAGATATTATTACTGTTTGAGGCACTATAACCAAGATTAATCTTATCTTTATAATTATTAAATTTAGATAAAATACAAAACGTTGAAAGCACATTTATTTAGAATATTAATAGAGACAACATAATAATAGAGACTCACAAGGTTAGACTATTTTTAAAAAATATATTACAAATTAAATATTCTTTTAAAAATCACTTTGTCATTTTTATTTATTTTGCTTCTAAAGAAGTATATTTGCACTTCTCACATCTTTCAATAATTTCAATTTAGCCTTTTGTATTACAGCAAGAAAATTTAAATAGCTCTTCCCCTGACTAGGAGAGGTTGATCTTACAAATCATCAGTTAAATAAAAAAAATATATAATTAACAGTAAAATTGTATAATAAATATTGACTATTACATTAAAGGAAAAGATGTTTATAACAAGAAAACAAAGTGTAATAATAACAGAGTGACATTTTTCTATAGTCAACGTGTGTTCATCTAATGGCCTCGGCATATTCTATAAAGTATATTTATTTCATTTCAATGCATTTTTTAATAAAAATGCCTCTATCTCTGATATTAGTTTAGTTTTGAATATATTTGAAGTTTGTGGCTGACATGACGCAGTATGACTGTAAACTTGATAGTTGTGGGTCCAAAGTCTCCACGCAAGGAAATGTCTATATTTAAAGTCTGTGATGTAAAGACATCAAATAACTCATAATTAATGAATGTGTGTATTTTATTTTCAGGTATGTCACATTAATATGGTATGATTTTTTTTATTTATGCAAAATAGGTGAATTTTCCTTGCTTTATGAAATAAAATAATGTTTGACTAAAGTAAAAAAAAACATGTTTATTTGTAATTTACATCAAATAATTATTAAAAATATACATATTTTTGTTCTTTTTAATAAACTGTTAACATGTGTTGAAAGTTTATAAAAAATGATGTTATTTAGGTATTTAGCAAAAGTAACATATTTTCAAAGAATTATAAAATTCATGTGAAGATAAATATAATGTTTTCTTATAATTTATATTAATTGTATAATACTAATATAATTCATATTGATGATAAGGAAACAAAATAAAATTACCTATTTCATTTATTTTACCCATTATTTTTATTTTATTAAAAAAGCCCCGTGGAGTTTTTTTTTTTCATTTTACTTATTTTTATTGTTTGTATTATTTTTATTGTATTAAGACATTAAGATCTCAACTTTCCTTTCACTTTAGTGATCATTTATTTTAATCTAAATATACATACTTAAGTATATAATATTCTTTTTTTTGACACACATGTACTGTAATGATTAAACACTATTTTAAATTCTATTTTAAAGGAAATATAAGTTTAATACTGGTTTAATTTTTAAAAATTATGTCAATCATGTAAATTTATAAAATTTGTATATAAGATATTAAGTGTGTAATTTGTCACTTGATGTACATTGGTACGGTATTTTTGTTACTTTTATTCATTAACATGACTTTACTATAATAATAAGTAGAGAAACAAAAGAAGACAGAAGAATAAGTTATATACATTTTATATTCTGTATAATAATATTAGCTTCACTATTTATAGGAATAATATAATTAATTCTACTATAATAATTGAACCTAGATTTAATTGTATTTATTTAAACTTTTTTTAAATTATGTATTTAAAATAATAAAAATTCTATTTTGTTATGTCACATATGTTATTCCTTACAGTTGCTCTCATCATACCATCTCGTAAACGTTCGAAATATTCTCAAGGGCTACTACTGTATGAAGGTTATACATATTCTATAAGAAATTTAAAGAAATCAGGTACATATTGGACTTGTTCCAGTCATCATAAGAAAGGTTGTAAAGCTAAATTAACAACTATTGATAGTAATAATACAACTAGAGTTATCGAAATATGGACTATACATAATCATCCTCGACCAGATGTTTGTGTTCCTAGTGAAATGATTATATTGAATTGAATGTACATAAATTTTATATTTTAATTTTGTTGTTATAAATATGTTATTAAAATTAAGCTTTATATTTTGTTTTTTTAACAGACATATGTATATGTTGTTGATGATCATGTTGTTTAGTCTTAATATTGCATTATGTTAATTACATTATTATGTCATTAATTACTGCTGAGTAAATTTTATTATATATTTTTTATTTTATTTTAATAAATATAAAGATATTTTAGCATTTGATTTAAAAAGCCATATGGTAATGTTTTATAGTAGTATTAGTAAAAATGGTATTTCTTGGTCACATTATTCTAAAGAATGCAAAGCTCAAGTATGGCTTTCAGAGACGGTGCTCTAGTTAGTATCAATTCTACCCACACTCATGAACCCCTGTATATTATGTCAGTAGTAGAGGCAAAGTTACTAATTAATATTCTATTATGAAGATGGCTTAGTTAGTTTATCTTATTTGTTATTTGAGGAAAGTATAATAAAAAACATTTAAGTTTTCAATATTATTTCATTTTAATTAAAGACAATTGTGTATTTAGATTTAAGTAACTATATTTACACAACTAATCTTCAATAAACGATTATGATAATGTTTTGCAGAAATACACTATATAACATCAAGAAGAGGTAAACAGCTGTTAGTGCATGAAGAATATGTTTATGCTCGAAATAGTGTTAGCAAGGCTGGTGTTTCTTGGTCATGCTCATCGCGTGTTTCCAAAAAATGCAAAGCTCAAGTATGGCTTTCGAACGGGGGTGCTCTACTTGTTATAAATCCGAACCACACTCACGAACCCCCTGTATATTATGTTAATAGTAGGGGCCAATATATCAGGACAAGTTGTTGACTGTTTTATAGTTGTTAATAAATATACAGATATTTTTTTTATCTTTTGAAACTTGCTTTTCCGTATACGCTAGAAACAATTTTACTAGTAACTAAGTATAAGAATGTAAAAGACAAAGTAAAAATATAAGCAAACAAAAAGATCAAAAAAAGATATAAAAATATGTTTTAAAATTATATAACTTATAGCTTTTTAAATCGTTCAATAAATTACACGTTATTCCCTATTTTTAGGACCGATATATATAAATTGTAGAAGAGGTAAAGGCAAAGTTATATTATATGAAAATTATACTTATTACAAGACGAAAGAGGCCAAGTACTGTTCATCTTGGGTGTGCACATCCCGTACATCTAAACACTGCCGAGCGAAAATACGTGTTACAGTCGAAGACACCATCACTGACATGGGTATTCGCCATAGTCATGTGCCTCCTCAGTTTTATATAAGCCCAACTGGACAATATATTCGATTTTAAAATATAGTATTATTTATTTTAATATTAATTAGTTACTTAAGTGGAGTTAGAGGTTGTAGATTTGATATCCACTCGAGGAAATGAAATATTTTATATTTTCATTTCCTTGCTCTAGTAACAAGGCAAACTCAATACGCAATGCCTACAGAATTTGGCGTCTTAATGGGAACGGAGTGTTATGTTCCTGAAGCATGCTTGGTATGATTTTATTATGATGTCTATTTCCTTGATTAAGTTTATATGTGATAGTAAAAACTAGCTAAATAAAGAATCTCTATATTATCTCCAAAAATATTTAAATTTTCACGTATCATTTATGTATCTTAATGCAATTATATAGAGATAAGTAAAAATTTAAAACAATTATTTTAGAATAGCGTTCCAAGTTAAATTTAAACTATTCTTACATTGACCATTTTCCTAAAACAACCAAAACCTTGTAAATATTTTAATATTTTAGTTTAGGTATCTATATATATTTGTCAAGTGCGGCCTGTGGGAATTTTGTAAAAAAATGCCATACTTTCTCGTTTTTTCCATACAACGTGACATTGGCGAAATGAATTGTGCT
>FAPJ01022817.1:102-12964 GCA_001485985.1 Heliconius ethilla aerotome | reverse complement strand
TTTAACTGTTTTCTTACTATTTTGTTACATGTGCAATAAAGAATATATATACAATTTAGAACCGTTTGCAGATACTCAGAATGAAGAAAAAAGCTGGTAATTTATTAAAATAGGTTCGTAAACATATTGTTACTTATGGACGCAATTTAGATGTATCTGTCATGATTTTTAAATTGGGCAATAGTTTTATTGTATAGTATTATACTTATAGTTTATATTTATGATTATTGTTATACATGAATACTGAATATTTTGACAAATATATTTAATTAGTTCATTGGAGTCCAGAAATAATGTAGATGAAAGGAAAGTTTTAAACAAACTGAAAATAATTATTTATAAACAATAATTAATTTCTGTCTTATCCATAAATTCGTCGTAATACATTGATGTTTCACATTCAGGAATGAGATCTAACGTTGAAAATACATTCATACCTGATCAGGCAAATACAATATAGTTCCATCTCGTACAGTCGCATCGAAACTCAGAGCGAGTGTCACGCGCGTGACGGCCGGCGCGCTCCACGCAGAATAAGCGCGCGCGCAGCCCACACCGCCGCGTGGGGATGTTATTGAGACTGAAATCTGGTAAGAGAATGGATGACAACTTATTTTTAGCCTTACGATGTATCTCACATATATAAATTAAGGCAAATGGAACCTTGTGTTAAGTCACTCCGTTCCCCATTCATAGCCCATTTTTTGAGACGTTGCGTGTCAAGTGGATAGTCCTCTCGACAAGTTCAAGTACTCACAGCAGCATGTTTTGCACGAAGCACTGCAAGTAATGATTTTGCAGCTGTTCGAGTGAACATGCTTATGCTGCTGCTGCTAGAGCTACATAAATAAACAAGATACATACGAGTACAAATAAAAGTACTCACAGTAGTAGCAGCATGTCTAGCACGCAACACCTGCTCTCTCAAAGCCCGTAGCGCCGGCTGTAGTGCTCGGGCTGCTGTATCATGTTCGAGTGCTCGTGCTTGTGCCGCTGCTGCTAGAGCTTCTGCCACTTCCTTACCACGTAGTGTGTTGCCACGGATTTGAGATACTGTAGAATTATTATATTATTTTATAGTGAATTTATAGTTCTTTACAAAGGTTAAATATATTATAATTTAATAAACGTTGTATATAGTGTATATGAGCCTTTTATAGATAAAAAAAAACAATAAAATCGGGCGAATCAAACATTAATTAATTGTATCAGTATTTTATAATATTAATTATCTATGACATATATGTATGTGTGTGTGACTTAAAAGTAATATATTTAACCAGAGATGAAATCAAAAATAAAAATTTCTTAGATTTTATTTGTTGTGTACAATAAAGATATACTTATAAGCAAATACACTGTGTAGATATATACATAAACATTGTAATAACTCACCATGTTCTTCAGCCGCGCCTAACGCCGTATCACCCAATCGCTGTAACGCAGCAAGATTCCTCCTTAACTGATACCGCACTTTCCTTCGAATTTCAGCTGCTTCATCGTAAAGAACTCTTGTACTAGCGAAGACACGTTCTGCTTGAGCGCTTGCTTGTCGTAGAGCTGGTAGAGATGCCTCGCCTACCACGCCGCCGGCTACGTTACCCGCCATGCCAGCTTCAGACCCATCTACACCACCCGCCGCGCCTCCCAGCGATCGCTCCTTCCAACCTAATGCTCGTAAAGTAACACTGATAGCATCAGTTCGGTGTTGTGCTGATTGTAGTTGGTGACGTAGCTCTGAAAGTTGTAATTACTTTGTCAAAAACGAATTTAACTTTTGATATTAAATGTGAATTCTATTAACAAATATTCGTTAATTCTCTTAGTGAATAAGTTTCAAGTAAGAATTATTTTCATTTAACTGTTCTGATAAAATCACGTGCGGTGTTAAGTTTTGTCTTTCTCGCCGGCAATTCTGTTGTGTCTTGACACAAGGTTTTCCCTGCTGTCTAAATCTGTTTTTAAACCAACTCACCATCAGCCTTAGCCAGCAATTCAGTACCACGCTTCATAAGATTCTCTGAAGCAGCACGTTCATTAGCAGCAGTTCTCACTAAAGGCTGTGGTCCTCTTGTTATTTTAGCAGCAGTGCCTGCTGCGGCGGTTGCAGCAGCCGCCGCTATTGAGGCCTCGCGAACTCCATCCGCTACTTGTCTCCAAGCTCTTGCTGCGGTTACGCCCTCTGATGCGAGAGCTCGGGTGCCGGCGAATAAACTGTATTTTTTATTAAAACATATCTACATTACCAGTTATTTATTTCTTTAAAATGATTTTAAAGAAATGTTTTAATTACAAAAAAATATAGGTTAAGGACTATAGTGTATAATATTAAAATCTTTAAAAAAATCATTCTTTTTAAACGTAAGGTCACTGCTGTAAAACCTACTGGCTTTTACAGCGACTCTGGGTGGAGAGGGAGAGGGTACTCTGTCCATAAGAAATTACAAGCACTACGTGGCTTTTTGAGAGACAGTTGTCGACGGCAAGATCTCCCCTGCGGAGCTCAAATATGTAGGAAAAAATATATTATTACTTACTTTTTATATTCTTTAGCCTTTTCCCCTAACATAGCAACATGCTTTTCCACAGTATCCAAATACTTTTCTTTGTATTTCGGTGTGAGGTTGTATAAGATGCCTTCTTTTTCTTCAGCCGCAGATGTTAAGTTCTTTAGCTCAGAGAGTAAAGAAGGAAAGGAAACTGCAAGATTTTGAGTTTGCAGAAGATCTATACGGGTTTGTTCTGTGAGGTTGTGTGTAGAAAGCTTTGATATGTCCTGTAAATAGAAGATAATTAAGAATTACGTTCATGTATTTATATTAAAATTTTATTAATTAAGTAATATTACTTAATTAATAAAACTTTAACGTTTGTAAATAATTTTGTATAATATAAAAAAGGTATACGAGTACTCGTAGGAGTACTGGTATATTTCTTGGAAGGAATTGGTATAATAACAATAGCTATCTAAATTTGTTTTAAATTTTTGACATGTTTCTATTAATGACAACACTATAATTGCACAAACTTATTTGTTTGTGGCTGGTTGTGGGTAGGAGTTCCAATCAAAGGAATAAATTATTTTCATTTCCTCGCTCTGGTTACATGACAAAACATGGCGCTGTGCTACACCACTCAACACACAATGTGTTGGAAATTGGGTGAAAAGTTGGGAACGGATTGCCTTAACAATTAACTTAAAAAAATATAATAAATATTTTTAAATTTACCTCTAACACTAATCGACATCGCAATCCAAAGTCTCTAACATTCGCCAATTTGGGAGTAACTGTCTTTTTAACATCTGCAAATGTATCACTCGCACTCCATACAGTATCGGCAAGGTGTGGGAGATCCTCGGCCTTCCTTTCCCACTCTTCAAGACCCGATTGCAGCTTCCGTAGACGTTTTATCACGTCGTCTATACGATATTTGTATTCGTGGACAGATGTTGATTGGAGGTTTGCCTGTAAATTTATTGGTTAGCCGTTAATGTAATAAAAACAGTAAAAACGACAAGCCTTGGTTATTTTTTTATTATTAAAAGTATTTCTTACAAATTATTATTTAGTTCCTTAAATATTTCGATTCTAAAAATATTTTTTATTCAAAATCACATTTCTAAAAGATTGTACTTAAAGGCCAAGATTTTGCGAGTACAATCTTTTTAAAATCATAATTTTAAATCAGGACATAAATCTTATACTCCTTGTATTCAAATATTATCTACTTAAATTATTACTTCAATATTAAAGTCCAGCTTACCGAATCCGACACATCAGTTACTCCAGTGATATAATCAATAAGACTTATTTCCTTAATTTCCTTTAATAAATGTCTTGCTTCTTTCAAAGCTCTGTGAGCACTTAAATGTTTCTCGCCTCTAGCAAACTCATCTAACCTTTCCACTTGTTCTGCTAACATCCTTTTTTCTTTTGAAACTTTTTCTAAACCAGTCACACTTTCTAAGCTTAACGATAAAGCTTCATTTTCTCTTCTTAAAGCGTCTTCTTTTAGCTTATTGGCGTTAGTAAATAAATTATGCTCACTTTCTTCTAACTTAGCTATAGAAAATTCTAGATCTTTGGAATTTTTAATAGATTTCTTTACGTTTTGGAGAGTATTGTGTAATTTGGTAGCGTTTTCTGCAAATTCTCTTAATACTGGGAATGGTTGAGGGATCCGGGTTAATTCTGTTAGATCTGCTTTTGAATGCATTTTAAATGTTAACTTTTCGATTGAGTCCAGTAAAGTTTGAGTGCAGTTATCACAAGCTACAATACAAATATACGTTTTTAGCTATAAGTATACAAATATAAGCAATAGATTTGTTCTTTTTAATAGACTAGGCAAGGTCTAAAATTACTCTAAATCACTTTAAAGCAATATTTGATTACATTAATATCATATTCGCATAATGAATGAATGTGCATATGTACATTGTTCTAAAAATAATTTTTAATTAATTCTCTCCTGAAACTCTCTCTCTGATTCTCCTCTCGAACTCTCTGATTTTCCTGGATATAGTAACACATATTTTAATTTTTTAGAGTTTTTACTAAAATTATGTAATATTCCAATATAAAATCATATAAATCAGCTTCACGTTCTATCCCGCATACGGCAGGGTAGGCAGAGGAAACCTCATTGCGTCTTGAGGGGCCTAGACAGACACCAGAGCGAAGAAATGAAAATATTAATTTAAACAAATACTTCTTTTCCTCGAGTGGAGATCGAACCCACAACCATTTGATTTTGCAGTACACTTCGTGCCGGTTCTCCATGACGGCCTAGTATTACAAAAAAAATATAATTAAACCAACAAAATCTAATTCTGTAATTAACTTAGAAACCAACATAAAAAACTCACGTTTACATCCATTATCATCTAAATAATGTCTTGGTTTGACACAAAGTTGACATCGGTCACCAGTAGCGTGTGGTGCGCAGGTACAATGGGGAGAACAGCGTGGTGTTATAGAACCTCGGGTGTCACACCCACAAGGCTCACAAGTACCACCCGCTGTGGGCTTCCAGCCCACAGCGCATGAACCACACTGAGGCCCTGCGTAACCTGTGATATCAAAAGTATGATTAAATTGGTTAATTGGCTTTAAAAAGATTAAGGTGGAGCGAGTTCAAAGTCTGCCAGAAACATTTTTTATATGGAATTTATAAATCCTTCCACTTTTAACCCTATTTTCGAGACATTACCAGAGTGAGGAAACAAAAATAATTAATTCACCCCTCCGAGACATCCTCGAATCCACAAGTGTCGTGCTTATTACCTATTGTTAGACACTGTGCCGCTGCGGCGAGACAGTGTTGTCATATAAATAAATACCTGGCTTGCAATAGCACTGTAGTCGGCCATGGGCCACACCACAGGCCACAGCGTGTGAGACATCGCGTGTGGGACACGGGCACGGCTCGCAGCCCTCGTCCGCAAGTCCATAGTACCCCTCCGCACAGCGCTCGCAATGGGCGCCCGCTGTGTTGCGAGTGCAGTTCTGTTTATAATATTACTATTATATTAAGCATTCATTCGACAAATTTAATTGCACAGTAGTTCTACTACTACAGTAGGGCAAGTATTTTATAAAGCCTGAAAGTTGCTGTATGTATACACCCAACGCCAGTAAATACTAATAGGGAATATGGAGTTTGGGTGGTGGTTATTTTGGCAGTTATTAGATAACTTGCAAAAAATACTACCTAACTTTCGTTAAATTAAAAAGCTTAATTTTTTATATTTTCTTGGTTCTCCTTTTTAAAAATGAAATTTTACTGTGTTGTTTTTTTATTTGTAAACAAAAAAAATACCAAACAATGTCCAGTTTGCGGATGACAGGCTTCAGCTCTCCCGTTACAATCACAAGGCCTGGACTTCTCCACATCTATCACTATTGTTCCAGCGACATGGTGGACCCTCGGAGGAGAAGGGGGTATCCAAAACCCTGCAGCGGGACGATGGCAGGACGGCGCGTCGTACCCTCGGGGACAGAGACAGCGCTCTACACCTAGTGCAGGAGCTCCACGGGAAAGACCAGCTATAGCTGTTTCTAAAGTCACGTTTAGTAGTCTGTTAACAGAAAAATTGATTGTTTTATTTTTTAATATAGATTTTATATGTGTACATTTTAATAATGCAGAAAAAAAATCATCGTCACCTTAACCAACAAGTGATAATACAAGACTTTTTGGCTTTCTCGTTTATTATTCATTTTATAATAAATTATTTTATGGATTCTTATCACTACAATAACCAAAACGTCGCTGTCTGAAATTTTAATATTAGGCCGCCATATCTTTCACTATATAAAATGCTGAAGTCGTGTAAGAGGGGTAATGTATTTAGGCCGCCGTAAATACCATGGATGTAGGTTCTTTCACCACACAAAGGTAGGAATTATTCGTATTTCCCTGCTCTAACAAGATGAATCATGATGTAACCCACCGTTGCCACTTAACACGTAATATCTGGAATTCCGGAAATTGGAGAATGAAGTGTCTTAGCACTGGTTCTCTCTCCCTACTATATTTTGGATAAAACGTGAAGATGCAAAAAAGTAAAATATACACTTACAGCACATGCATAGGTTCATTGTAGGCTGGAGCTCGTGTGGACAGCCGTAACAGCAATCGTCTTACATCCAGCAATCCCAGCATCAGCTCACCGCGGGAGGCCCCCCTCGGCCTGCCTCCTGCGTTACGTCCCCGCACTTCCCATAATGACTCGTGTAGGTATACCGCGTGAGAGCCGTTTACAGCTGCGATGCGCTAAAAAAATAAGGTAAGGTAAGGTAAGTAAAAAAGTAAGTTCCCTGTCCTATCATACAGACTCGTATGTGTATACATACATATTTTAGTGTTTTTTGTAGAATGAACACATGCTGTCGCTGTATAGACATTCAAATTGATTGATAATTTCTTCATATAATTCTTAAAATGTTCTATAAATGTATCAATAAAATCAATCATAATGTATCATGAAATACTTTTATAACATTTTAAAATTTTATTTGTCCGCACAAGAACGAAGTACAAAATAAACAACCTTTCAAAATGAAACTAGCATTTTACAAAATACAACCTAAAATTAACCTAGTGTTACGACAATTCGTAGTAGTAGTGGAACTCAACACTATGCTTGGTCTTGTTACCTGAGCGAATAAAGGAAAATAATTTATTCCTCTAAGTAGAAATCGAATCCAAAACCTCTGCTTTACAGTCAAACACCGCTGACAATATCGGCCTAATAATAGGGTAAATAAAACAATCTGATTACTAACCTCATAATAATCCAGCACTATATTATTCCCATGAATGCTAACGAGTGGAAACCTAGTCATCACATGTTGAGGGAGGGGTTCTCCACCTTCTTCCTCCACCCTGAATCTAAGGGCTCCTCCATACGATAAGACATGGTCACCAAGAAACAGTTCCCCTAATTCAGCATATATTGGTACAGAAGGCCAGGGCACGAGAATAGTGCCTTCTTGTATACTTGTGCGGACGGAAAAGAATTCTTGGTCAGTCTGGGAAAAATAAAAGGATATAACTAAATGAAGATTTATTTATAATATTTATTAAGTAAAGGCGATGGATCTACAATTGTTATCATGTTTTTCTTGGAAAATTGCTTATGAAGCACATCAACTGTTCATTTATCTAAAATAAAATATTGTCCATATCACAACACTTTATATTTTATTGATTAAATTAAAATGTTGTATTTTATTGTACAATTAAAAAACATTAGTAAATCTAAAATAGACGTCTCGAGTTACTCAAATGGAAAAGTCTTATAATACTAACCTTAGTAATAGTATCTCCTCTTAATAATTTCAAATGCAGCGGAGTGGCGGCGTGCAACGCCGCGCGGGTGACGGACGCCTGCGTGCACTTAGCGCTGCGCCCGAAGCAGAAGCACGCGGTGCATCCTGCGGGGTTTATCTCCGAGAGACCGAATGTGCCATCGAGACAAGTGTCACATTTTTCACCTACCACGTTTTCCTGTAAAAGTTTTGGTTATATGAGACTGAGGATTAAGACATTAATTATTTAATTCACACGTGTGAAAGTTAGGTTTAAAAATATATATTTTTTATTTTGTGATTATATTTTATTTGTTACCAATAAAAATTATTAAAAAAATTATAATGAAAAAATAAGATAAAAGTAACTTTGACTAATTAAATCTACAATATTACCTTACAAGGGCATTCTCCTCTTTCATTACAAGCACATACCCCCTTCCCGCAACCCTTACTTCCAGCTAAGGAACAGCCACATGGCCTACACTTCGGCCCGAAGAAGCCCATAGCGCAGGAACTACAATCGCGGCCAGTCCAGCCGTGCCGGCACTGGCACTGACCGCTCACCGCGTCACAGCTGTCTGGGAAATTATACTGTTTATTATACATTTTTGTAAGCTTCACGGCGTATTGTAGATGAGGATATCACGTGTTGAAGCAGATGAGTGGTTCACGACACATTTTGAGTGATGTTGAGTGGCGGAAGTCATTGACGTTGACATTGACTTCTTACCAAAGCAATGAAAGGAAAATAATGTGTAACTTGTATTAAATCTGAATGTGTTTCTTAATTCATACTTTTATTTGAAGCAATTTTATATTTTTTTATTATTTTACCAACAAATCTATCTCTACTCGAAGTAGTGGTCCACTAAACATTTATATAACATTCAACATTCATTTGATACCGGACTTCCAGTTTACCAAACACTAACCACCAAGAGCACCAGGTCCACAAGAACACGGTCTACATCCAAGAGCTCTGCCCCAATAACCTCGTGCGCACTGCTGACATCCCGCTCCGCGAGTCCTTGCAGGGCAAACACACCGGCCGGTTATCGGGGAACACATGCGGCCGTCTGTGCAAATTAGGCACGCTGAAATTAAATAAGCTTTTTTAAAGCACTATTCAGTGTAAGAAATAGAACATATTTAGGCATGCATAATACTTTGAACGTGGCAGGACACAGCCGTGTAAGATTCACGCTGTATCCTGCAAATAGTGTCAAGATATTCTGTTTTTCAATTTCTGTCAAATTTTCGAGACGGTGCGTTAAGTACCGGACGTCTGTCTTGTAAACAGTTTGACGCTGATATAACAACTTACGCAAACATCCATTAGGCCCAAATCCATAGTAGCCAGAGAGGCACCGGTCACACCTCCTGCCCCCGACACCGACCGAGCAAGCGCACACGCCGTTGACAGGGTCGCAGGCGGCCGCACCCGCGTCGCACTCGCAACGCCTGCAGCCTCCCTGCTCAAGGCCCCAGTAACCTTCCTAGGAGAAAATTTTGGTTATATTTTGTACTAATAGAAGTAAGGACAATCTATATTTTTCTTGAACTTGTGGGGACTCAATCTCAATCAATCAATTTTATTTGCTCTGTCTGACTAAGAATACGGAAAATTTGGGTATTCTTAATCAGACAAAGGAAATATTTTCTTTATGAAATCATACCTCGAGTGGAAGTCGAACCCGCAACTATTATACTTACAAGCTGACACTGATCCTTACTCGGGAGAATGAATTATTACTAATACAAGAACCAATAACATAAAATATATTTATTGCGCAATATTTTACACAATACTTTACGACATTACAGCACGTCGATTAAAGGTTATTGTTTGATACAATTCAACATAAATTTAATGGGATATTAATGAGTGAATGACTATAAACGTTTATAATACAAATGAATAATTTATGACTGTTGATGTGCGTTCAGAAATATATATGGCTTTAATAGTAAAATAGTATCGCTGTTATAAATGTATGAAATGAATGTAAGGACTTCATGATATAAAATTATATTGCAATCATAATAAAAATTACTAGAATTAACAAGAATTAAACAACAACTATTATAAAAAAATAATATACAATATAGAAAAAATACACAAAGAACTTTTTAGCTTCTATGTATGTAGAGAAGAGAACATGGAGTTAAGACTGTTCACTCCTTGATTTTCGTCTGAAATAACGAGGAAGAGACGTTGAAATTTAAAGAATTCGGTAAAATTAAGATTAATCCTATCACTATTAGTAAGTCATCATAGATTTTAAGTTTGACAAAACCGATCGTGCTAGATACGGATTACGCACGCTTATAGGATGACTTTGTTATCTGTCTATCTGTCAAGACCGTTAATCTCGAGATCGCATGGAGTTATCAAGCTCAAATTAAGCTACTAAGTTAACGCAATCAAAAGATATGAGCATTTATACAGCATTTTATATGCATTTTACCGCGTGACCACACTTGACTGGCCTTTTTAAATATCTCTAACAAATTCTTTAACAAAGATAAGTAATAGATCAATTTAATTCCCAACATGCTCTCACTTCCTATATAAATCACTGTGCAGCGTGCATACACTAGTCGCTCAATGCCTGTCAACTAAATGCAAATGTGTGGACCTCCGTAGTAATGTCTCGTTGGTATTTCCTCGCGTGTAATAGGTGCAACGGTTAGTGCACCGTAGTACGAATGTCAAAATCTATCTTTACTTTTGTTTAAAAATTATTTTTGTAGTTTTACGTTTTATCCTGCATAAAGCAGGATAAGTATAGTTTTATCTTGATACCAGAGTGTAGAAATGAATGAAATGAAAATACAGCGTGAAGTTTAAAAAAAAATATATCGTTATTAAATTTTACCGAACCTTTTTGAAATTTAATTAAAAACTTACTAATCAAACTCAAGCTCAACAGACCTAAGCAGACCGTCTTCTGCATGTTTAATATATTTCCCATGCTTAACTTTTACTTATTTAAGCACTAGAGCCAGGTGTGAAGCAGTATAGTTAGCAATTACGCGTTGTTTATTCAATTAATGTTATTCGTATACGCCCGACGCGAATTGGGAAGTGGTAATTTGTTGCTAGAGATCAATTCCCAAATCACGTAAATGTTAAATCTTTATAGAACTTACACATCTTTTATTTTTTGTATGGTTTTATATTGTTGGAATGTTGAGTAGGTACATTATTAAAAATCCATATTTGTAGATAATAAACACAATAAAAAGAGGCCATCGTGGTCCGGTGGTACAAGGGTATGACTGTTAGCGCTACGGTTGTGGGTTTGACTCCCAGTCTACATTTAATATTTTTATTTTCTCGTAATAAGGCAAAGCGCGGCGTAGAGTTCTGTCTTAGAAATTGAGGGAAAGAGGAGAAGGGAGAGTCTTAATACTAGGTTCCCAGGTTCCCTCTATGTACTGGGCTATATGCAGAATACAGCGTGAAGCTAAAAAAACGGCAGGGTAACATGAGAGAACCTCGTGCTTTCCCCTTTTCTTGTTATACACTATAGACAAAGGGCCGTAGTTTTTTCTAACAATGAGTTCCTTATTTTATATAATTGGAAAAGAACTTAGCGACCAGACTCTCCGGTCTCCATTATAACGTTGATTCTTCCTACGACCTTACCTCGCACGTATCACACGCCCGCCCCGTCACGTGCTGTCGACACCGACACTGTCCCGTCCGTATGTCACACACGCTGCTCTCCGCGCCTACTGATGAACAATTACAACCTGGAATAAACGAAATATATCTTTAGTCATATGTATTTTTGCCTATTTATATTATATATTAGCGGTAGTTTGGAACTAACCGGCACGCTATAGATGTAGATTCAAATCCTTCTAAGAGGAATATTACATTCTCTTCCTAGTGTGGTCAGGCAAATAGAACGGTACAAATACAAATATTTTATAAATATTGATATCGACAGCAATTCAACAATCAGGCACCCCGCCGTAGGTAAGGAATGCCGATTTAATTGAACCTACTAGTATCTGACGGCTCACATCTAGTTTCACAGGCATCACGTTATCTAAGATATTCAGTTCTGCCAACTAAGTAGTTGCAGGGGTTTTATCTATTCGCTAATGTACAAAGCGGGCGCTATTACCCGTGCTTTTATGAAGTTAAAGTTAACCCTTAAACGCTTTGTATGAAGATTGAAGCAAAAGTTATATTTTGGAATATATCTGTATAAGTGATAGTTGTATTTTTAGATCTTAATGCGGTCCATGTGGCGATCGGAGTGTCTTATATATAAGACACTCACTCCGTTATCCTATATATAGGAAGCTAAAAAAAGCTAATAAAGATGTGAAGTGTCAAATCACTAGTTCATCTCTGCTTAGGTAAAATATAGGATATATATATAATTATGTAAAATGAGTATGTAGTAATTATGTAGTCAGTACGGAGATTTCGGCCAAAGTCACGGTGTTAGTAATATTATAGTAAGGTCACGTAAAACATGTTATTACATATGTTTTACGTGACTTTACCGTTAATGAGAGATATATTCTTTATAAGTTATTTAACATGCATAATACTTGAAGATGAAACAAGTACTCGTCTTTCTATTATACAGTAGTAGTTTCCTGTAGGACTGGCACTATCGGCGTTTTTATGTAACTTGACGATTTAAAAATGTTTAAGATTTATGTTGATTTTATAATCTAAAATTTATTACACAGAATTATATATTTAAGGGTTAATATAAATGAGATTAGATTCATTCTGTATCTCTAATTAACTTAAAAGTAAGCTTAAAATTAAACCAATAGAGTAAAGTTGATTGATGTTGCAATAAAATGTATCGTATTTATTACTTGTTTACTTGATTATAATAATAATATATAGACATCATTAAATATTTTAAAGCATATATATCTAACTATTATTAAAGCATATATATAACACTAGTGGACCCGGACGCGGCTACGCCTGCTTAGACTATAAGAATATTTTCGCGTCGGTCATACTCATACTATGCCGCCCGAAGGCTAGGTCATTTCGA
>FAPJ01022800.1:0-14664 GCA_001485985.1 Heliconius ethilla aerotome | reverse complement strand
TTTGTTTGACGGTTGCTAGGGTTCTCTCTAGTACATATTTCATAATAGTTTGTGAAAACTATTATGAAATATGTACTAAAACCCATTTATAGCAGGATAGGGAGAAGGGACTCAGTGTTAAGTTATTACGTTCCCCACTTTTCACTGACTTATCGATTTAACAATGAGCTTTACCTCGTTATCAAAGCGAGGATGTTAAAATATCAAAAATATTCCATTCCCTGAGAGGGAACTGAACTCACAACTGTTGCATTTACAGTCGTACGCTTATGGTTAAAATTATTTATACTACATTTTTTTTGTAGTTTCACGCTGTATCCCATATAAAGCAGTGTAGGCAGACGAAATATGGGAACCTAATCTTAAGATAACCCGTTTGCCATTCACTTCCACTTCCCCACTTTCACGGAACTCAACACCGCGCTTTACCTCGTTAAGAGTTAAAAAATATTTTACTTCATACTCCTAATAATAAAGCCAAAATCTTTCGACAATTACGTTTAAGCGCACCGAATCGCACGTATTACGCAGCTTTACGGGGATCTATTTTGGAAGCTTTACAAGACGAGTGCCGTACTTAGGCTGAGATATAAAAAAAATCTACAGAAATATATATGTATACTTGATTTTCTAAAATTGTTATAGTTTTTTATTTATTAAGCTACTGAAATAATAACAACACTTAATGTTAACTACCAAAATACATTAGTAGGGTAGGTAAAAGGAACTTAGTGTTAACACACTGTGGTCCCCGATTATCAAAGCGAGGAAAATTTATTCCCTTGAGTAGGAATAGAACTCACTACCACTAAATATACAGCCGTTGTATCACTGCATTACACGACGCGACGCCTCCTAATTTTAAATAGTTTCAATAAAATTCAAGTACAAATTCCCATTCAATTTCAATTGGGCAAAGCGTGTAAATTTATCACGATCCCTTTTATAGGGTCTGTAAAACTCCCTATAGGATAAACACATCGGGATGACCTTAATTTATCGCCCCTCTGAGTCCATGCCTGTGCAAAATTTCAAATAAAAAGCTTTTAATATAATTATTATGCTTTTAAATGTTGTTTAATATGTTCTTTTTAAGCATATTTATTATTTATTTTAATCGCTAATGGCATGGTCAGCAGTCAGTGTTTAATATATTTTTTTCTTGACCTTCCGCCGGAAATAGAGATATTGTGGAACTCAACGTCACGTTTTATTTTACGAAAGTTACAAATAATTGATCTAAGGGGAAGTAATTAATTATAGCCACCGCTTTAACAAATAGTCTCTATTACTGTTCTACAATGGCGTGCAAAAAAATTAACTCCGTTCCCCATTTTCTCTCAAATTCTGTAGAAATTGCGCGTTGAGTAGCGGAACTTAACGCCGCGCTTTTCTTCGACATTAGAACAAACAATACATTTATTAAATATTTTATTTGCTTGATTGTGGGTCGACCCCTAATCAGTCACGTTTATAGTCACACACTTGTGCTGTACACGTAACACTGTATTGTGTTACAGGTAACAGGTACAGACGTAACGGTGCCTTACTATAAGTTTTATGGTGTTGGATTTCCACTTGGTGCAATAATTTGTTTTATTTGCTCACTCCGCTAAAGAAATAAAGCGTGTCCTTACACCATTGCACCATTCTGCACTGTCTTGAAAATTGAGGGCATTATGTGGGGAACGGAGTGCCTTACCACTAAGTTCCCTGCCTACCTTACTAGATACCTATATTGTGTGAAGCTAAAAACGACAACTCTAAACAAAGTGTCCCTTCTCTACGATCTCTACCTTGACCATAAAAAGGCCATGAAATTGTCCCATTAAATTTAATTTCACAATTAATAGGCACTAACCATGACCCTCATTCCCACAGCAATCATAAACTCCCAAAATAATAAACGTCTTAATCCCGGTGCCCTTAAGTGATATTTCATACTTCAATTTTATTGCCACTCGAATTTCCTTAGATCACGGCTTCGTTATGAGAGATCACCTTGCATTATCTTTATGAGTTCTGCTGACGAATCCTGTAAGGAAAAGTAGGGTGTGGTGTATAGAAAAGACTGAGCGGATATCTTCTTACTTACTTGCTTGGATCACGCTGTATCCCTAGCAGGGTAGACAGAGAATATGGAGCGCCAAACGCTACCGTCTCTACTAACCACTGTCATTAACCTCTTACATGCCCTCCGGGGGGCCTCTTGTTTTTACATGACTTTCCTTCAATATCTTTGATATTGTGTTTTCAAAGGTCCACTGAGGTTTCGCCCGAAATATTCTACTCCTTGATTTTCTCATGTTATTGTTTTTGGTAACGCAAAGTCGCGATCTGTTTTTGTACCAGAGTGAGGCAATAAAATTAATTCGTTGGGCTCCATCATCAGACCAGGTTGAAGATACTGTGTTATTATATTATCAAATAACCTGTAGGTATTGCTGCTAAGTTTAATGATAATACAATTGTTAAAAGTTTTTTTTTTGACATAGTTATAAAGTTCCAATAAACCTATTAAAAACATATTAAACGCTATAATCTTAAGAATTAATACCCATGATGACTCTTGAAAAAGACATAAGATTTCGGTCTAGGTGTGAAATCGGGTGGCATATGCGATCGGCGTTTACGACTTAAGTGATTTATTTGATGACGACTCATTTAGATATATCCCTTCTGATATAGAAATAGAATAGGTTTATTGTCACCGTTATAGAGCCATTGTTATTTTTACTTAAACATATGGTAGAGTGAAGTTTAGCTGATGTTTTATGGCGCAGTGATATATCATTTGGCTATAGTGATGGTCATGAGTTCGATTCCCACTTGATGGAACGAATTATTTTCATGTTCTCCTCAACTTTCAATAGAATTTTCATATATATCGTATATTTATGAAAATTCTACGGAAAGTGGAGAAAGAAATATCTGAAATATCATCAAGCAGTTTTTGTGTTTTTTTTTAATATACAGGGAACCTACTATATGTCTTTAATATATAATCAGACATTGCACCACAATCGCAAAAAGATAATAAAACTTAAAAGAACATTAAGTTTACAATGTCAGAAACGTCCATACAGCATTCCACTGCGGTGTTTGTTTTTATTACACGTTGGTTGGTACCTTTTACGAGTCTTTGTACAAAGTAAATGGTTATTTTAGTTAGAATCATTTGTACCTATGTACGTGGTAGAGCAAATAGTTGTAAGGTATAAGGTATAAGAAGATTACGTTTTTCAATAGTAATAGTCTTGTTAGGGCGTCGTGTGTTAGGCTATTATGTTACATAATTGGAAATATTTGGAATAGTTGGACTAAGAAAGTGGAAAATGAAAGTATCTAATTGTCTTATAAAATAGTTTTTAAATTTTAATTTATTTGAATTTACCCTGTTAAAAACAATATTTAAATGAAATATCATTAATAATAATATATCATAATAATAATAATAATAATTTATATTTAAAAATGTAAAATTGATTCGCTAATTTAATAAAAGTATATGCTATCATAACAATAATATATTATTATTTCGATAATATATAAAATGAGAACTATTTTTGATATAGTATTTTACAAATACTACCTATATCAAAAATAGTTTTATTTGTAAGAAAAAAAATGAAAGAAAGTGCAGAAGCAAAGTGCACGAAACAGCGTGAACCAAAAATAAAATGATAACACTTTACCAAACGAATTCTCACTAACCAAAGAGAACCCCTAATACAACCCCTAAATAACCCACGACGTTCGGGGCCTGTCACCGCCATAATAAACTACAAGCTGACAAGAAAACGAGTTATAAAAAGTTTTTTCAGTCTAAACATTTTTACCCTACCAAGTACAATAGGCTGTGAAGGAGGCTAAATTGCGGTACTCCATTGTAGAGATGCATTCACTTGTGTGTGATGAATCTTGATTAGGTGATATCTTTAGACGGTTTCCGAGCGAAAAGAAATGGGTGATTCCCCTACTTTTTAGTAAGAATACGTTATGTTGGCTGCATTGTAGAGATACTCGTAGATTTAATATGTAGATGTATTATGAGATTGAATAGACGTTTTTTTGCATTTTACTTAATAGGTACCTTTTTAGGAAAAAAGGAACTTTTAAATGATCACTTTGTTGTCTGTCTGTCTATCTGCCTCAAGAGAATTTATGTCAGGAACGCTTGAAGATATCAAGCTAAAATTCAAACAATATATTTTGTTTAGATTTCCAAAAAAATATCGCAAAAAAGTCCTAAAAAATAGGCTTTTAGGGCGAAATTTGGTATTAAGTCGCTAGTTAAATTGATTTATCAAGGGAATCTGGCTAGGCCTCCAGCTTTTGTACAGAGCCCTCGTTGGGCGAGCCTGATTCGTACTTGTTCGGTTTTATAATATAATTTTAATCTTTAAAAATAAATAGTTTTTGCGAGAAATATCTTTGCTTTCTCATTTCAATTATGCCATAAAATTGTGTTTGCACAAATTCCAAGAATTAATACCAAGTAGCCATGACTAAAAACAAGTTAATCTATACTAAGCTATTAGTTTGCGTTAAGTAAATGATTGATGATCTCGATGTATAAAGGTAGATAAATCGATATAAAATCGATCCAATAAATCAATTATAAAATAATAAACATTAATCTATTGACACTATCTAAGCTTGAATCTAATTTAGACCCACGCGCGGCTTAATAAATACGTAACTGTAAAAATTTTATTTATTTTGTTATCTCACTCTGTTTAAAAAAAATAAAAAAAGAAGTGAGAAGAATTAATGTATATTCTGATATCATCAACAATTTAACAGCGAATCAATTTTCCAAATCCCCACATTTTTTTTTGCAAAATTCATTCTATTACGAAAAAAAAGCAACATACAATATAAATTGATACAATGTATGAACTCTACATTTTGCCAATCCATCTCGTCGAGTTGAAGCCTTAGACGGATTTATGGCTGTATCGTAAATTACATTGATGGTTATTGCCTGGTAGGTTTGGCAGGTGGCCGCTGTAACCCCGCAGTGGATGCCAAAAAGGTAAATAGATTTAAAAATTACGTTTATATTGCCCGGTATAGCGTAGGTAATTACGTGCAAATTACAAGTATATTTTAAGGTATATGATATTTCCTATATTCTAATAAGAACATATCATAAAGCATTAAAAGGAAAGTATAAATATGACAGTTCTGAATTCTATTCCCACTGGAGTAGTGGTCAACGCTGCTTAATCTATGAAAATCGTGATGCTAAAAAATAATAAAGAACTTAATTAACTAACGAGGAAATCGAATCCACGACCACCCCTCAACATTCAAACGTACCTACTACGTGAAATAAACCATCTTCCTGCTAAATGTTTAAAAAAGAACATTTGGCCACCGAGTGAAGATAAACAAACCGTCGGGTGATAAATTACAAATTTGTGGAGTCGGACCGCTTAGCGCAGTGCATCCACTGGTATTTTGTTGCTATAAATGTTTTAACTAGATTAAAATAGAAGTAGTTCGTCTTATTATCCTCGATATTATATTCCTTTTTATTTTAGTTTCACTCTATATCTCGCATATAGTGAGTAGGCAGAGGGCACCTAGTGTTAAGACTCTCCACTTTTCGCCCACAATTTTAGCTTAGTTCTCCCCATTTCACAAATTTATTTAATTAAAAAATATACTCAACATGTTTTAAAAGTTAACGATTCGCGATTTGTTTCTTGAAATTTATATTTTAATTTATATACCTATGTAATTTCGTTAAGTTTGATCTTTAATATTCTTACATTACCATGTAAATTAATTGTTATTTAATAAATATTTGTATGTGAAGCGATAAGAAAGTATAGCATAAATAATTATAGTGATTATAGTGCTAGTATAGAGAGGTTTGCCTTCTTGATTCTGTCCCTGGTGTTAGAAACCCGAACGCCCAAAGTAGCAGGACATGAGCCGATGGAATAACCACTTCAGATATTAAGACTGTCGAATGTGGAATAGATAAAAGATAGACCAACTGATGGCAAAAAAATCTGGGACTAATTCCAAGAAGTACAAATTCCAAGAAAAACGGTGTCAAATTTTGATTTAACAAAATTTTCACCATTCTAATCGGAGTTGTTTAGAGACGCTGTTCAGTTATATTTTTCTTTAAATTTCTTGAAGATTGTCTAAGAATTAATAAATGTTAGTTGAAAATTGTTATCGAAATATCTTAAAGTCAACTTGTCTTATACGCCCACGTGAAATCGCAGGGGTTTACTTATTACTCGTACTAATTGGCCTTTATTCGACTCAAATATTAGCAGTAACTTTTTTCTTAATTAATACCAACGCCAAAGTATTACAAAATAAAATTACTTTGCTAAAATATTTTAATATAAATATTGGTGATATTCTTTTTATATTTAACGATTTCTTGGTTATTATTGATTGGTTATTAACCAAAACAGACTTAGTAAAGAATGTGAGTGCGATATTTTCTTTATTTTAAGAACATTATATCTGCCTTTATTTATTTTCCCTCTATATTCCGCATATACTAGAAGACATGACAGAGGGAACCTACTATAAAGAGTACGTTCTCCACTTTCCGCCGAATTTCGAAAACAATGCGTGTTAAGTACCGGAACTTAATTATTTCTACATAAGCAAAGTCTCGTAAATTGGTTGGTGTGAATGAATGGAGTGTCTTAACACTACATTCCCTGTGTATATCCTGCTATATTCAGGATACCGTTTATTTCACTTTATTCAGTGGTACTGAATCCTAACAATATATTGCTTTGTAATATCTGTTTTACATAAAATGTTTGGGAGCTGAAATTATAAAATAAAATAGACACATAAAATTGTAATAACAATACATTTTTAATTGTTAAACGAAAATTTTATAATAATTAGGTTTTTTTACAGTTTTAATGTACAAGATAAATTGTTCTACCCCAAAAACATTGGATTGAAACGATAACGGGCAAAGTAATATAATCTAAATAACATAATTCATAAAAAAATTGTAAAAAAGATAATTTGGGAAACAGTGTGTCAAAAAAATTAAAAATAATGGTAAAAAGATATATAAAAATTTTTAATTTCTCCAACAAACAATTTAAATGAACCCATTTATATGCATATGAACAATATGTAAGCACATCATTTCAATAATAAAACTAAAAATCCAATAACTGCCTTACAATAACTCACGAAGCTTAGAAAACAACTATCATTATTCATTATTCATTGAAATAGAAGCAAAATTACAAATATAACGATCTTATTTAACATCAAAAAGGGATTCTTTCACCGCGGGATACTTAAGGGAAGGAAGGGCACTTAGATGGTACAGCCAGCTGCAAGCGCAACAAAACAATGACCTGCTTATTTTAATATAACATATGCCGCGTGTGGTTAGTTCTACTTGGTGCTATAAATTTTGTGAAGAAAATTGTTTTTAGGTAAAAAAATATATAATTAGGATGAATCTAGAGGCTGCCTCGGCGCAGTGGAGTAAGGGTGTGACTGTAATGTAACAGTTGTAGATTCGATTCCCACTCGAGTGAATGAATTTATTAATATTTTCATTTCTTCGCTCTGACAACAAGTTGAGTTTAAGAGCGTTGAGTTTGACAACTCAACACGCAATGCCTCGAAAAGTTTAGCGGAAAGTGGTGACGGTTTAGCGGAATGTTTTAACACTAGGTTTCCTATACCTACCCTGCTGAGTGCAGAATATAACGTAAAGTCGAAGAAAAACACCAAGAAAAAGTCTGAATGTAAATGTGACAGTTGTGGCTTAGATTTTCATTCATTGGAATTGAAATTTTCATTTCCTGGCTCCACTTACAACTTATTCAGCAAGCAATATCTTAAAAGTTGGGTGGAAAGCAAGAGAAAAGTCCGTTTTAACACTAGATTCTTCAATGTTTACCCTATTATATGAATAATTTGTACATACGATACAAAATATAAAGTTAAAAAAAGTATAGTTAAAAAGGACAAAAATAGAAACTTTAGCTCTAGTAATTCAATAAGATAATAATCTAAAACGATCGAAGAGAAGTAATGCCCTCAGCTGATAGTATGAGAGCGTAAATTTGTCAACTTTCTCCATATATTTACTTAACTACCATCCCGGGCATCCCGGGAGTGCATTACGTTTTTGTATGGGATCTTTATTTTATCTGTTCATTTTATATTGTACCCAATATACGTGGAAAAACGTAAAAAAATGCAAAATTACTGACAAGAATTGCTTAACTACATATTTTTTTGATTCACATTGTACCTAACCCGCACATAGCGTTGTAGACAGAAGGGACTTGAAAAATTTAGTGTTAAAATATTCCGTTTCCATTAAGACACTTCAGTTTCCCACTTTCTGTTCAATTTTTCGAAAGCATTGCGTGTTGAGTGCCGGAACTGAAAACTGCGCTTTGCCTCGTTATCAGAGCGAGGAAATGAAAATGTTAAATATTTCATTCCCCCGCGTGGAAATCAAATCCACAACCATCGCGCTTACGAAACTGAACGTCGCGTTTTATCAGAGTCAACGATAAGTTATCGTCACGCATATCGCGGTTACAGTCATACGCTGTATCACATTATAATCAAACACAAAAAGGAGAGTAGAGAAAAGTGAAAATATTAAACTAAGCCATATATAATATCCAATGAAACTATTTCGAGATGCCCGTTTGCTTAAAAACATTCGCATCTGATGAAATTTCGGAGAACCCGCGCTGGGAATAATAGGTGAGGTATTCTTCCAATATGTACTTCGTATATAGTGAAAATAAATAAAGCACGCCTTATAAGATTCCTTCTGAGATAGAAACGAATAAAATATGTTTTTTCTTACTTCTTACATGGTGGTTTGAAAGGTGGATTTTTTCAGCTTATCGTTATGTTCAGATTGTGTTTTTTTTTACATTCTTTATTCTAGCGACCTACTTATATTATAAATTTGGTTGTTAGTTTGCAAAAATTTCTAAACGGATTTAGATCAAACTTTTTAGTAATATAGCTTATATATGAAAATAAAACATAGACTACAAGTGTTTTTGTAAAATATGGCTATAATATGCAGTATAAGTTACAGCATAAGTTTAAGCGGGTGAAGTCGCGGTTGGGTCGCCAGTTATTAATTTGTTTCTTATATAAGTAAAAAAAAAATAGTTTTGTCACACATATTTTGTATCAATAAATATTAAGTATCTGGAGAAATAGCGTACTTTTAACAAATAACAAAATAATAATATGTAGACAATTGTAGTTTCGTTTCACGATTTCTATAGGGAATGAAATATTTAATAATTTAATTTCTTTACTCTGGTAATCAGGCAAAGGTTTCGCGTCAAGTTCCGCCACTCAAAAATTCAGCAGAAGATAGGAAACGGAAGTGTCTCAATATAAAAGGAATGTCGTAACACTAGGTTCCCAGGTTATAGAACATGAAGCTTTAAAGCTACATATACAGTGAGTTCTGCAAATAAGTCACCTAACGTCACTGCCATAGTAAGATTTACAACTTGATTTACTATTGAAGTCGAATGAGAAACGAGCGGTCGCAAGTGGAGTAAACTGCGGCTAACTTTTAACTTGTAAACACGACCGGCTTTGTTTTACACAAACCTAAATAAGCTTTCGTGACTTTTTGTTAATATATTTGAGACAATAAATATATTGGATTCCTTTTGTACTAATATGAATATAAAAGGATGTTATGGTGTAGCGCTATAGCGTTTGGCTGTAAGCGTGACGTTGTGAGATAATGAGGCAAAGCGTGGTGTTAAGTTACGCCACTCAACACGCAATCTCTCTAGAATTCAGCAGTAAGTGGGAAGCGAAAGTACATTCTACGCTAGAATATATAACCAAAAAAAAGACAAATGCGACACAATGGTCTTAACAGACAGACATGCACATAGGTAAACAGACAGACGAACAAAATAGCGATCCCATAAAGGTTGTGTTGTCTTATTTTAACCTACGGAACCCTAATAATATTTTTTAGTTATCTCGCATTTCCTTTTCACGCAAGTTGCAAGTGTAAATAAACATTTAACATGATATTTCCCTATGCTGTTCTGCTTCCAAAGTAATGGATGCTGTCGATTGCAGGGATTTGTATGTTTCTTATCGTAATCTCACACTCTCATTCTTATATTTACGACACCAAAGAAAAAGTAAGTAATTGTATAAATAAATAGAGTTTTGTTTATACTTTTGAACTGTTCCTAGCAACGATGACATGACTAATGAGTTTACGCGGTAGAAGATGTATTATTTGGTGTTAGATTTAGGATATTTTGTTTCTTTTTGGAGATGTGTTAAAATTGTTTTTATTTTTTTTCATAGATATTTTTCTTGATATTTTTTTTAAGATTCACTCTGTACGCGGAATACAGCAGTATTGGCAGAGGAATCTAGTGTTAAGATACTCGACTCCCCACCATTTAACATGCGTCTTGAGTGATAAAACTCAACGCCATAGTTTATTTTGTTGCCAGGGTGACGTAATAAAAAATAATTATTTCATCGAGTGGCAATTGAACCCATAACCAGCGCGCTTACAGTTCCTTCTACCTACCCTGCTATAAGCGGGATACAGCGTGAAGCTACAAAAAAAAAGCATTTACATAAACATATTATTTCAACAAATCTGCCACACTCGCTAACCACCGAATCGTAATATTCGACTCCACCATTACTCCTGGACGATTCAATTTTTCGACACCAAATGCACTCTTGTCCACTTTTAGCACAAAATGTTTTGATTGGAGTATGAAATGGCACTAGACAAATAGGTTAGCCAAAAATTGCCGTGCTTTTATACCGTATAGGGTCTCTACGTAACGTTTTATACTGACTCTACATTTTATTTTCTTTATTTTCCTACCTGTCAAATATTTGTACGAACATGTCGCGGCATGGATATGTGTTTGTGTGTTTTTGTTTTTTGTTTATTTTTTTTTGATGGACAAAACGGAACTTTGTTATAAAGTGTAATTTGTATAGCGTTTCTGTTTTGTTGTTTTGTTTTAGTACAGTTGATTGGGTGGCTATTTTGTAATTTATGTTAGCTTGTTTTTGTTTCTGGTTTCAATGTAATATTATAGTGTGGTCTTAATGACATATTAACACCGTTATTGCGAAGTTGTGACCTTATGCATAGGTAACGAATACAATTGGCATATATGAGGAAAAGAAGGAATAGGCTTACTCTGTTTAGACTGCTATATGCGGAAACGGCGCAAATCTAAAATAAAGTCATTACATTTGTCAACAACCAAAAATTCAGCTAAATCGATCCAACTTTGCGTTAAAACTTGCCAATTTTTTCGATTTGCCAAATTTAACCTATAAAAGTTCCACCAACAGATATAACTCGTTCAATTTTTTATTTTGTCGCGACTAAATCGTATTATTCTTCATAAAGCGGGACTGATGCTGCAAACTTTGTGTCGACACCTGCCAGCTATTTCGAGGACTCTACGTTGGAACGGTTTCCATTTCTAAAGACGATCATTTTGAGGAGTACCTACTGTATATTAAAAGATATAATATTTAGTAATTTTATTTTAACGATATATTTTAATCAGTGAGGCTGAGGTCCTCGTAGCGCAGTGCATAAGCATGCTACTGTAAATGCAATCTTAGTGGGTTCAATTTTCATTTGAGATAATGAAGTATTAAATATGTTCATTTCCCCGCTGTAGTAACCAGACAAAGCGTTCCAAAAACTGTAAAGTTTGATCATTCAGCGTCCAAGGTTTTAGAGACGAAATGTAAATTTCTCTCAAATTTGCGCCCATGTTCTGAGATATTACGTAATATGTAACGGAACTTAACGCCTCGCTTAGTCTAGCAGAATCGGAAAACGAAAGTAACGTTTGAACATAGTCATTTACCCGAGTGTGGATCGAAACCACAACCAACGCGCTTACAGTCAGTTGCTGTTCCATTGCGCTATGACGCCCTCGAAACTGAAAAATCTGTTCAAATATTAAATAAGAGCAACGTATAATGTATCTAATTTTACAACATTTTGAATCGTTTGTCTCAGCGGTGCTTAGCTACGAGTGTATTTGAAACTTCGACGATTGGCCCATTGAGTGTTTTTCTTTTTTCAACTTCCCAATAGCTCTCGAAGTTTAGCTTTATTGAATTCGGATTTGACTTTTTTGTTCATAAAATTTCATAAAATAAACCTGAATGCTTCATTGGCCGATATTTTTCGCACTTTAGCAAAGCGTGGTACGTTTAGTTTTCTTTTTGTTCGATAAAAGTTTTTGGCGCTTCCCCTTAGTATGGTGTTCTGAATATAGAAAATCTATATTTTTATCATTTTTTTTTAGCTTCATGATGTTTCTTCTACTATATTAGACTATTTATCGGCTATTTATTAACTATTTAGAGGGAAAACAAAATATTAATTCCTCGAATAGGAATCGAATCCACATTATCTAGGTTTGCAGTCAGATATCGTGCCGCTTCATTACAATGGTTTTCGATTTTATAGCAAAAATTTAGTTAAAGACAATATAAATTATCATATAACACCACAGTAATAAAATCGTTTTCTACTATTGTAGTACTAGTGTGTATAAGACCTCTATACTAACAAATTTTCGAAGTTAAAGTATTATCACTTTATTATTATTAATCATTTAATAAAATAAATCTTTCAGCTAGATTCGCTTATTACTCATAGAATGTTATTCTGTATTATAACCGCATTTAAATTATTTTAATTTTCTCGACAATAAGTAGGAAATATGAGTACGGAATGTCTTAACACTAGGTTCACTCTGTCTTCTCTGCTATGGAGGAAAAAGCAAAAAGCTCTTTTTACGTTCTTGGCTGTTTGTTCAGAGAAATCGCAAAATTTTGATTTATTATTAGTTGCAACTTTACAATTAAGTCATAATAATAAGTTACTTATAAAAAAGTATTAAAACTTTTCTTTATTTACATTTCAAATCATAACTGACTGCAACCGCTATACAAAAGTAATTAAACACACTGCTACTAAGCTATAAAGTACATATTTAAAAGCAATAGGAAGCCTTCCAACGACAGGTAGTTTAATTGGTATCATAAAAATGTAAATAAGAAACATGTTTTTGAATATTTACAAACATATTTAATAAAGTTCAGTACGAGAGATTACGTACACTTTTTATACCGTATATAAAGAGATTTTTTTTCTAGATAACCCAACAGGCACGTGGGTGTATTGAAATTGGTGCACTGACCTGGAAACGTAGGCGTAGGTCACCGAGTCCCTTGTAAAGCAATATTTTAATTGAATATACATTTAACACGAATTTCAATAGATCTGTTAGATTATATCGATTTTTATGGTTATTATAGTGTTAATATATTTTATTATTATTTTCTTAATAAGTTGTTAGGAATGAAGTTTTTTAATACAAGGTTCCTAAGTTTACTCTCGAGTTTAGTATAAAGAAATCCCGTTGATATTTGGTTGAAAGGCGGCGTTCAACGCCTAATTTTGTCTTATTACAAGAGTAAATAAATAATGAAAATTATTCGTTTCCCTAAACCGGATATATAACCTACAACCCTCGCGTCTACAATCATCAATTTCATTGTATGGTAAGACAAAGAACAACATTGAGTTTTGCCTCTAAACACGCAATTTGAGCTGAAAATTGAGAACTAAATTTTCTACCTGGCCTGGTACGAGAAAAAAAACTTAATCTATTATTATAAGTATTCACCACGAAAAGGCATTTATTCTTCTACTTCACCTCAATCTCCTAAACAAAAATCGCTTTACAAATACAAAACTTATTTCAGAAAGTAAAACAACTACATAACTACTTTAGAAAAAAAACAATTTAATACTTTTTTTTATCGCGAAGAAAAAAAATAAAAGCCTCTAAATCGCTGTCTAACTCAATGTCAACATGATACTTAACGTAACTGTCACCTGTCGACGAGATATAAAAAAAGAACTCCAAAGTCATTTTAATTGTATCAACAAAACGTTGAGACCGCTATCAGGTTTGAGATAAGATCTGAGACGGACGGGAAGTAAATAATCTAATATGTTTACTATTTTAAATGTTATTTGTTTGGAGATTTCGAGATATTTTGAATTTGATGTAAAAAATGTATGTTTTTGTGTGGTAATGTAGTATTATGGAAGAGTTTGTTTGGTTGGACACTTATATCTCAGGAACTGTTGATAATTTATGAATGAAAATACTATCTCAGGATCGATCTCAGAGCTGAGAGCGGTATCTAGAAATTATAAATACGGGCGTTAGTGCTCTCGCCTAATCCAACGGCGAGTAGATTTGGCTGTGCGTTGTCTGTTAGTCAGTCAGCCATGGTAGAGTTTTATACATGTCATGTGACATTCACGCTGTATCCCGCACATGACATCTTTTCTCGCTCTGGTAGAAGGCAAAAGCATGGAGTTAAATTCCGTTCTCTACAACTTCTCACCAAAGTATAATTATTCCTCTCACATATTCAAACCAATACTTATAAATTTCATGTAATATGGTACATTTGTACAAGACTAGTGTATTAGATAGTAATAGCGGGTTTGAGTTTAAAGATACGTTGAAAATTCTTGGCTTACGTATACAGCTTTTAAGTTTTCCATTACCCACCACCAGCACTAGTGATAAATTT
>FAPJ01022790.1:0-10480 GCA_001485985.1 Heliconius ethilla aerotome | reverse complement strand
TAATAATAAGCTTTATTTTTAAAATCCTTTTTTTTAGCTCTACTAGACTTTCATTCAAAGAATTAGATGATAATCCAGTCTTTTTTTCCTTTTCATATGTTATTGAAACTTTACTGTTAAGTACTGATAAACTACATTATTATCAATAAATCTTACCCCGAAATTTGTAATAAGATTTCGAGCTGCTATAACTGCGCGTAATCGTGGCAGTCGCAGGATGCAGTCTAATGACTGAATCTCGTTGTCGCTAACATTTATCTCTTCTAGCCTGAAAAATATAAATTATCTTATTTAATAAAATATCTTTACATTTACATTGATCTCGTTTGACCTTCGAAACACAGTATCAAAAATACTGGAGGAAGCTGCTAGAGCTAGACCTGCTGCTGAAGTTGGTAAAAAGCATGAGGACCCCCCGGAGGGCACATATGAAGAGGTTGATGACTGTGGACGAAGCGAAAGAGGCATGTAGAGACCGTAGCGTTTGGCGCCCCGTTCTCTCTGACTACCCCGCTAGGAATAAAGCGTGAAGCTATGTACATATGTATGTAATAAAATAATTTATATTTTTAACAACACCGTACCAAAATGAATAAATTAACACAATAACAATCACAAAATGAAATGAAACATCGTTTAGATTATAGGTGCACGCACTATCAATTAAGATGTAAAACAAATCAGTACCAGCAATTATGAATAATTTATACAAATATAAATAAATTTTGCTTCGTAGAGTTTCACCTATTATTCAAAAGGTTATTCATCTAAGCATGTGTAAAACCAACATTAGCTTAATAAAATTAATTTTCTTACGATTACACACTTTATAAATAATATTTTAATACAAATATAACAAAGCAGATTTTAAGTTTTCTTAAAGGGTAAACCATCCGCAAAAGTTTAGAAAATCTGGTCTAGACTACAATACAATATACTAGATTTTACCATTAGGAAGGTTGATTTCCTTTTATTCTTGTTTTTTTTTCGAACATGAGGTTAATGCTGTTAGCCCTATTGGTTTTTTCAGCGATACCGGTTTGGAGGGAAGAGGGTACTCTGTCCCTGAAGAAATGCAAGCACTAAGTGGCTGCCTGTGAGGATTTATTCTTGTATAGGAAGGACTCTTTGAGATATAATATTACACATTATACAATTTACATCTATGTGTGTTGTATGTATAAGATAATTTTAGTACAACACCAAAACATAGGAATCCCAAAAAAACAATGATGTAAACAACTTTCCATAATATTTAGATATTTCTATAAACGTCTGTCGGGAAGGCTTGAATTATAATGGGTTCTTGTTTTAACGAATTCTTAAATTTAGTATTAAGTGTTAACGTGGACTAAAGTATTTTTGCGTCATATTGTTTAAATTGATATTTAAATCTTAAAATAACAAAAATGTATAGGTACTACATGCAAGACAGATATGGTAAATAGGCGCCATGAACCTGCGCTGACAATAAGGAAGCCTATAAGTAAATATTCACGATTTACGACGATCACAATATATTGTACTATCTAAGTATACTACATTCTTTTCAGGGTTCCTAGTTATTTTTATTGACTTGCTTGTGTTTTATTTGACTATAAAAATTTCATACTGGTTCGACATGTAAAATTCTTATAAAAACACGGATATTACACGTATTCCTTAATGGCCACGCCTTAACCAAACTTCCTGTAGGAAGTTATCATTTAACAATATTAAATTTTCGATGAAAAAGAATACATTAAATATGAATACAATTGCAATATATTTCGAAATATAGGTACGTACATATTATCGAATTGCAACGATATTGATTATAAACTATAAAAGAATTTCTAAATGTTTATAATTTCTTTGAAGTTAAGATTTCGTATGTAAATTTCTGACCTACAAATGAATAAACCGCGACTGATGAAACATATTTAACTTCACGAAATGGCTTTAAAGTATTTTTATTTGGTAAAGAGTAAAATGTAGGCAACGAGCATAAATTATTGTTAAAACTTATTACGTTATTAAATAGCACGTAAAAAAGTACACACTAATTTAACTGATTGATTTATTTTTATTGCAATTATCTATAAATTACTTTAAATTAGTCTTTTATCGTGCCTTTCATGACTTGTTGACCGTACTGTAAATATAAGTTTCCAAACAACAATATTTTAATTTCGTTATTAAAAGATATTTTAAGGTGTAGGTACGAGTAATATCGTTTACAATATCAATTATTTTGGCACAATATACTTTTTATAAATACAAAATATGTATTTTTTTTACTTCATTCTTATATGTATAAATTTATAATATACAGTACTTTTTTTTTATTTTCTGTTTTAACATCTTTAACATTTTCCACATAAATAATTTGGCATAAAAGTAAAAGTTACATAATGTACCGGATGAACTAATTACGCAATTGCAATTAATTTAATATTCACAGATATAAAGACTAATCTGCTAGGACCCAATGCGCTTAATTATTTATTAAATTTAAATGCTGTAAATTATTTAATTAAACGCATTTACTCTTACATATATGTATACTATTTATGAAAAGGAAACAAATTCATATATACTTACCAATATTTCTAGTAAGTCCGAAGTACATCCTGGATATTTTTGTAACATAACGATCATTCACAACTAAAAAGATTAGCTTTTACGAAAAGTTAAAGAAAATCTAAAATACGTATGACTATCACTAAGAATGTGTAGGCACTAACTGACCGCAGCATATTCGCGCCCCACTGCATATCTTGTATACAGTCACGGACAAAAAGTTATAATTTTAAAATATTTTTATACGAGTATGTTGTTCAAAGCTAATTAATTATAGAAAAAACCTCGAATTACTTCTCTTTTTCAAATGTCGATTGAACTCCTTGATAATATTAAGCATCAACAAATTTTTACTCTCATGTTTTACCAAATATTTTTTGTTGTAAAATTAGTTCCAATGTCAGGGCAAGTTAAACAATATCAAAATAAAACATTTAATACACCTATTCGTTCTTATGTAAAGCTATAATAGTAATTAAAATTCTTATTTTTATGTAAATCATTTAACCAATAAAATTTAAATATCCGCAATATTAACAAAATTATCACACAAGCATATTTCTGTTCTTATTTGTTCTTATATATGTAAACCTGTCGTATAGCTATTTGGTCCGTATTTATGAATCACTCTCAAGTGTGAGATCGATCTGAATTAATTTATGAATGAAATGAGAGCTGTTTCTAAATACGGGACTTAACGGCAGTGACGCTATAAAACTAAAATGTATATTAACACTTGTTGAATATAGACAAAATTCAACAAGTGTTAATATACAATTAAAAATCGTACTTCTAGAACAAATATTTTTCTGAAAATAATCAAATAATGTGTAATAAATATAATAAAACAAAGTAAAACTGAATAGATTATAATAAAAATAAGTCTGTTTAACCGACTGTATTGTCTTCAGTCCACATTTCCTATCAACGTTTGGCAATACCGCCTAGACGCAACGGATTCACCGGCAATGTTACAATACACACACATTATTGTATTTCTTATCTAATAAATCTATATGCAATAGCTGGTCTCGATTTCCCCTTTCAACACTTCTGCTTCCTTGAGGTCTTTTTGTTGTTAAATCGAATTAGGTACAACTATTTCATTATCATACGAAATCGATTATTAATTGACTATTGTAACATAATATATTAGTAGTTCAATTTGGACACCCGTCTCGTAGACATAGAGAATGAGACCCCACGCTCCCAATTTCCGCCTTATTTAGAGACATTGTACCCTAAACGACTGGATTTCACATCACGTTTCATTTTAAGAGAACGAAGTGATTTGTAAATTAATGTATATTTCAATATGTAATAATAATAATCAATCCCGAGTGCATCATACCCATAAACATTGCGTGTACAACCAGATACTGGTTCACTAGCGCCATAATTTATTTCTTTTTATTAATTATAATTTTTATTTCACTATTCCATTAATTTTAGTTCAATTCAAAATACGTATAAAATATTTATCTATGACCTTTGTAAAGAAACACGAAAAGGCATTCTACAAATGCATTTTATCTGATCGGCAAGTAGTTAAGTATTCACGGAACTATAGAATGAGCGGATATGGTAGATAATTCCTTCAAAAACCATCCAACTGACTCTATAAGATGGTATCAAATACTTAATTGTTAATTAGGCATTTGTTTACCACGTATTGTAATATAGGCACTAAGCCTGTATTAGGAGATATTATAAAATGACAACAAACATTGCTTACAAATTACTGTAGCTAGAAGACGCTATCCTCTTGACTAACTTGACTTCAATCATCATTTTAATTGTTATTATAAAAACTTACATCAGCGATATTAAAAATAAAATATAATTCAGTATTAGACCATCGCTCACACGTCAAACTATCACACGATGGACTTATCTACTATGTAATAAATTTGAAATATATTTGAAGGCTGCTAAATTTAATTCTAAAAATAATAAGAATTATCAAAATCACTTATGTATATTCGATGAAATAACTAAAGTCAATCACGCAACATTTATATATAGTATTCATTTATATATAGTATTTATTAACACAAACAAGGCCGCCGTTAATAGGGGTTGCGCGCAAAGTGAACGTAACCGGCACGCTTCGACGCCCTGATGTAGATAGACTTACAAAGAACTGAGAATATAAAGATGGAATAATATCTAAGAGTATATAAGTAATATACAAACATTTCAATATTTTAACTAATATTTCTAAAGTTATATACCAAGTTTAGAGTTAGAAACTAAATATATTTTTTGAAAGACGTATAAACATTTAGACCATACCATTCCAAAAGGCGCGGGTTTAAATCTAGCTACGTTCACATTTATACGTTTTCTAAAAACTATTTTTATAATTATATTGTATTACTGTTCAGGTAGCTCATAATTATTGATTAATATTACTACAAATACACTTATTCAATAAATCCTTAGTTCAAACATTTGTATCTAATAAATTTATTTTCACATAAAACATATGTAATACATTTTCTATTTTATTTTTGGCTTTGATAATATTAATTTTCCTATTCTCGTAAAATAGAGCAGGTATTATATCAACATTTGAAGTTCTCTTAAGCCCTAAAACTTATAATTGATGGATTTTTTACGCATTTTGTCAGTGTAGACGTTACTATGACGCGCGTTCGCTTAAAAATTGGCACACAACGGAAACGTACCCAATTAACAGCTTACAACTGTTATCTTAATAGTTATAATGATGACACAAGAATTTTCTTACTGACACACATACCGATATAATTATGAATTGTTATATTTGAACCTTTGAACTTCAGGCATAATGATTTGAATTTAAGCACGTTGTCTAACATGTTAATTACATACTAAAAAAACATTTAAGAACAAGCAAATTATTAAAATACAAATAACGTAAAGACAAATCGATTTAACACTTCTTAACCGACTTTTTTATGATTTTGAAACAATGATTCTTTAATATGGAGAATAGACACAAGGAGCATCAACTCATATGAGGATTCATCTGTAAAAGTGTCCGTTAGTAAAAAGTAAATTATACTTCAAAATGGGACCAAAATGACGCTAATATCAAGAAAGGAATGAAGTATGTTACGTTTGGATAATTAATATTTTAATGACTAGAATTGTTCGAATATTTTTTTTCTTTTGATAATAATCCAGTGGTCTAACTGTATGTGAGGCAATCTTTAAAGTATCGCAGCAACACCCTTATTTTACCTGTTTTAATGGACACTTTTTGATATTCTTGATAATATTCTTTAATTCAATAAAAATTTAAACTACTAATAAAAAATTCAATTAGCTCTTATGGGCCGAGTGGTGCATTAAGCTTGAGATGTATGACAATAGCGTAAGTTCCAACTTCCTAGAGTCTGTGTCAAGAGTAGCCGTCATTAAAATATATACAACATACATAGCGCACCATGCTATACGTAAAAGCGAAGAAGGTTGATACTGAGATGCAGAGCGCCACGCTTCACCAACGGAGCGTTAAGAACAGACCCGTAATAGCAACATACACTGATCTAATGTTCTCGAATTGTGAGCCAGATGTTCTTCGAGCTATTTGCTTTGTATTGACTGTGTTATTTAATATCATCTGTTTTTATATAAATTTGATAGAAAATAATTAAAGGTAAATAAAAGCTCTTGGTGCTAGCACGTTTTTATATGAGTACTTCAATAAAAAAGCTGAAATTTTATCAATCTTCAATCTATATAATCAAAATATCAATACCTATATGTGTATTTTAAAATTTCGATTTGCCTTATAATAACACTTTTCATAGGCTACTATTTAATTTAACTAATTACTAAAAAGTTTAAGTGGGTGAATCAGCATTCAAAAATGTAGATATATTAGTTGTAAATTATAAGAATTCTAATTAACGCTGGTACAAAGAATTTTATAAAATATTTGTTGTTCTTGTATGACGAATATAACAATTCAATGTCTATGAATTACTTGTACGTTAGAAATTAAACATGTAATATTTTTTTAATTACTAGCTTATTCATTTTATTAAATACTTTCTATTAACTGACATGTGACTCAGTCCACAAGAACGAAATTCTCACTTTGTAAACATGTTAGATATAATAATAATGAAGACAGTACATTTTCAATGAATTGGGTAGGATATTTCATTGATTGACTCTCAAAGATAGGAATACGGGATATTCATCGTCACATATACATTCAAACGAGAACTTCCTTTCCCACCTAATTTAAGCAAAAACACACATGTAAAGCATACATAGGTGAAAAGTTTAAACTTGACATAATAAGCTTGATAATAAATAATATTGAAAGTAAAACTCAACTTAACACTTTTTACAGTAACTGTACCAAATAATAGTTTACAATAATTAAATTACATACTTACTGTGTCAACCGACATAATTCCTCGGGCAGTTCAGTTATCTTGTTATCGCTGATGTCGAGGTGTGTCAGGGTGGTTAAAGCACAGGCCTGTGCAGGCACTGAGGGCAGAGCGTTGCCGCGTAAGCGCAGTACGCGCACCGCGAAACCGTCAGATGCATGTTGGTTTAACGCCGTTGATAGGTGTGATCGACTGCCACTGCTGAGGTCCAGCACGTTGGGAGGCTGCGTACTTTGTGTACCCTGGACAAATTAAAAATATATATATCGTGAACCATTGTAGATTTTCTTTATATTATCTGTCATTTTTTATTTACATATATATTTTTATATAAAATTTTTAATGGGGGAAAATGAACTGTTTTTCTTATTTGGCACGACCAGCAACAAGAATACTCAATAATGTTTTGAGTTTTTGTGAAAAGTGAAGTTTATATGAAAAAGACCAGTTAACAAGTTACGTCATTATGTTTCCACACTAACAATGATATATTTAAGTACAATAACAAAATAAAATAATTTCACAGTAAATTTCACTACGCGTATCATCAAAAATAATAAATTATAAGTATTATATCAGATAAATTATTCGTAAGTTTCTTATCTTTACAATAGTAGTTACATAAAGGAAATAGAAAAACAATGCAATCCATTTTACAATGAAACAATAAAAAAATAAAAATCAGCTTCACGCTATACCCCGCGCATAGCAGGGTAGGCAGAGGGAACCAAGTGTTAAAACACTTCGCTCCCCAGTTTCCGCCGAATTCTGGAGGTATTGCGTGTTGAGTGGCGGAACCCAATGTCGCGCTTTTGTCTCGCAGCAGGAGAATTAAAACACTTCATTCCCCACTTTACGCCGAATAAATAAATATTTGTAATCAAATTAAACATTACGTGGACGTACCGCGCTTTCATATCTTTCTTTATATACAGAGGGTTCTAAACTGTCCAAAAACACGTCGTCATTGCTATATTGTGAAAACACATCTAAGCTATCGATCTCCTCCTCTTCGCATTTCATTATATTATTTTCAACCATTCCAAAATTTTCTAAATATAATGAATACTATTCATCTCAGGTTCTTCACTATTTTTATATGCACATTCCAATTTTTTCACATTAAATATTTGTTATTCTAGAATCGAATTACACTCAAACACTTGTATTAAAGCTCATATATTACAGGCGCGGCCGTCGAACCCGTGCAACGCTATGCTTATAGACTTCGAAACAATTTGAAGTTAAATCGTTATTCTGGTCACGACCGTGTTCACTTGATAAGCGACATTTAAGTGTTTGCCTTAAATGTCGACCTTGCTCACCTCCTATGGCAATATGTACCTCACTTGAACTTAAACTTGGATCTTAAGATCTCAACCTTACTGCACTTTTTTTTTATTAATGTTATTTTTTTACTTTACGTATGTCACCAATGTTATGTCACAAGAAAACGCGTCAAAGTTAAGGCTCAGTACAGTTTTGACTGACTCAGACGCCCGCCCGCTGAGCATTTGGGATACGTAGAGCGTAACAACTGTTGCAGGGCGGAGCATACATTTTCTAATTAATACAGCTTATTTATTTATTTATCTTTTTGGTGATGGTATAAAATTTAAATAATCATTCAATTTTACTTTTAACATATAATGTTATAATTTTTAAAAAGTTTATTACAATTTTAAATTAGTTGCAATATATCAAGTTGCATAAAGAGCTGCTTAGGAATTATTTTGTTTCATAATTTTGAACCTAATATCTTAATTAGTTATTTTATTTTATAAATTGTATATGCAAATATAAATAAAAAAAGAACACATTTTTACTTTCTTTTTTACATAAAGTCTACTTATATTCTATAAGAAGTCACAACCCTTAACATAAAAAAAATACACATCTAAATGTCAAAAGATTGTCTAACTGAGCAGATTTCTAGTAATTTGCCGCTTTTGTAAACGGATCGTTAGTTTGCGAAGTGTACCGGAATCGATTCCCAATCTTAAACTCGATTATAAAATACCTATGAGTAGATATAATTTAACCATCAACCGTTCACTATTGTAATGAAACAAGCTATTTGTTTAAAATTACATAAGCCTTTATATAACGCATTTATACGTCGTCATACGATTAAAATCCTATTAGATTTTTTTACATAATATGTAGGTAAAATACAGTGGGATTGGGATACCTCTTTTAGCCAGCTGTACCACATATTTCGTTCCCAAACGGTGTTGAAGCCAAGAAACAGATGATTGATTCCAGCATCTACCAAATTGTTGCCTGGACAACGTGGTTTTACGCACAGTACTAGCTTTTGTGCTTTTGGCTGGCAGAGCTCTATGATGCCACCACTTAACTCTAGTAAATCCCACGAGACTCCTGTAACAAAATAATAAACAAATTATTTACATTTTGATATAATATTTGATATATGATTTATTATTTTAGTTCCTAAATAAATATTTTATTATTTAATATATATATATATATATATATATCAATAAAAATCTAAACAAAAATATTCAGTACCTTTTTATTGTTATTTCTTAATTTATTCGTTTAATTGAGACCATCGATCTCGATCAACACTCGGGAAATATTTTTTTTTATTTTCTCGCTCTGGTGAGACAAAGTACGGGGTTGAGCTTCACTATAGAACACATCATTGTGAATTCGAACCGAAAGCGGAGAACGGAGTGTCTTAGCATTAAGTTCCCTCTGCCCTCTTTACTATAAAGATAAAGACCTATATGTTTTACAAAAAAAAAATTATAAGTTTTAATTTGTTTCGGTTATAGTTCTAAAACTTTTACTTTCTAGTGACATGAAGAACTTACCACATGTATGCAGTTGAGATCCAATTATATGAGCAAGTCGTGGCTTCCATTGTGGAAAAACGTGACCTTTCAATACAAACACTGTACCCGAACGCAACACGCCCCCAGACCTGCTAGCAGGACCTGCGCACCATCGCAGTGAATGACGCAGCTCTGGATCCACGGCAAGTCTTAGCTGCCGAGCTACGGATGTCCAACCGTTCTTCGCTAGAAAATCATCTTGAATCTTTAAAGGAAACTCATTAAGCTCTAAACGTCGAGAATTTTCTCCACCTTTCTGGATCCACAGAGTCAAGTCTTCGCTGAAACCCAGTTTTTTGTTGACATCCTCGACCGTGGTATACTGTGATACTTTGATGAGTTTGCTGGGTGCATCCACAGCGAAAGGCTCCAGGCCGTCAAATACTCTTATCCAGGAGAATTCCGATCGTGGTCTAAATCCTCTAGTTGAAGCGAGTCGGCGTAGTGACTTGCGGGGGTGCGATGGTGCATGTAAGCTGTCGTCACACACCATGGCCGCGGCAGATGGACGCGAGGCGCGGAGGCCGACACCGCAATGCCCGTGCGCACGGAGCATGCTTTTGCATTACAAATGGGTCGATGGTGGGGGTGGGAAACATGTCGCTCGGTCAGTCGGGAATACGACATGGAAATGCTAATTTCGATACCTATATGCAAATTAAG
>FAPJ01022754.1:10087-25674 GCA_001485985.1 Heliconius ethilla aerotome | reverse complement strand
TGGCAGAACTCAACGCCGCGGTGTGCCTCGACACCAGAGCAAAGAAAATGGAAATATAAACGTAAATAAATATTTACGTTTCCTTCCTCGATTTCCTCGAGTGGGTATCGAGCCTATAACCGTTGCGTTACAGTTACACCCTTGTGCCGCTGCGCCACGACGGCCTCTAATTTTCTAATTTACCCTTTGTTCAACTTATCTGTTGTAAAATCATTATAGTCCTGCACAGAAGTAGTATGACAATTCACTTATTATCTTAACAGGGATTAGTTTATAGGGCCCCTTAGAAATAGGCATTAATGCTCACTTCCACTGTCTGAGCTCCTCTCGATTTCGATGCCAAATTTGAAATGATTCCACTTGTGCCAACATCGAATTATGTTGTAGAAATTAATTGATAACAGTCTTAGACAGGATTATTCTGTTATACTTCCTGAATTTTCTTCTATTTTTTAACATTTGTAGAAATCGAGGCAATAATATGAACGGCAGTCCGGGTCCTGGGCAGGGTCCGGGTCCGGGGCCTGGGCCGGGGCCGGGAGCAATGTCAGGTGCCGTGTCGTCGGCGTCCAGCGCGGAGTTAGCGTCTAGCATGCAGGGCGTGCAGACGTCGCAGGGCGGCGCAGTGGGCGGGGGGGCGGTGCCGGCTCAGAGCCACTTACAGATGGTGCTGCAGGGCGGGTCCCGCAGCGCCTACCAAACGGCGGGCGTGCAGGCCCCGCCGCACTACGCCACCGCGCACCACGCACACCACACTCACCATGCACTCCACGCCTACGCTAATCAAGCTCAGTGAGTGCTTTCTACACTTTTTGAATATATTTTCTTGTATCATGTACGTGCTATGTACCGTGTCTATTTCGCTGGTCAAGACGCTGTTACAAAACTCGGACGCTACGTGCGGAACGGAGTTTCTTATTGCTAGGTTCCCTCTGCTTTTCCTGGTACATACCTAAAAATACATTATATTATTATTGCAGAGGCAGTATACGGACGCAGGGTGGAGCCGGTGGCGACAGCGAGGTACCTAATGATAAAACGCTGTCTGATATCTTGGATGAAGTGATCGAAAATATGCCTTACAATGATCGATCAGCCCCCGATGTCAATGTGATTTTAGATCTAGAGAGCAATCGACAACTCAGATCCGAATACGCCGTTAGTTTTTTCTATTTATTTTTTTATTTTTCTCTCATCTTGGTTTATCTGTCTGTATAGTGTAGCATTACTAGTTTAAATAATACTAAATATTTTTTTATATATTTTTTTTATAGTAATAGTACTTTTATATTCAATATTTTTATTTTTAAATTGATTGTTTCAGGGTGTGAAGGAAAAAAATGCTGTTATTAATGCAATAACGCAAAGTCTTATGCAGTGTGAAACTGCAACCAAAAGTCCGGTCTCGTCAAGTCCAGGCGCGCCACCAGTTTATCCCGTGCAAAGTCAAGTTAGTTTTGTGCTTTTTTTTTAGCTTCACTCTATATCCCATAAAGCAGGGTAGGCAAAGAGAACCTTATGTTAATACATTTGGTTTGCCAATATAGAGACATGACATTTTGAGTGTCGCTTTGTCTCCTTACCATAACGAGGAATGTATTTATGATACATTTAAAGTGTTATCCCACACTAAGAGTAGAAAAATGTTTTAAGCAAATATTAAAATTTGAATGTAACTTGACTTGATGGGTTTGTACTTTCTACCAATGATCTTCCGGAAGAAGAAATTTGCTAAATTCTTCCTACTGAAATCCATCATTAAAGTAGTAACAAAAGTATAAGAATTTAATTTAATATTATAATAATAATAATGTATGGTACAGGGCAGCATGAGTGGGGGCAGCGCACTGTACGGGCTGGTGGCGCGCGGCGAAGCGGAGGGCGCGCGCGCCCGCGCCGTCGTAGAGCAGCATCGCGCGCGCCTGCTGCAGATGCAGCGCTCGCAGCAGATGCTGGTCTCGCCCGAGGTCAGTGTGTGTTCATGTCACGTTACACAGCGATTACTAAAAACTACTTTTGTTACTAGAAAAAGGTAAATGACAAATTTCACAAGCGGCGAAACAATTGAGACATCGTTACAAAGCTTAATGAAAGAGGCAAAAAATGTTAAAATGTTGTAATATAGAAGTACACACTTCAGTAGACTTATTTTATTGTTGTATTATATACTACATAAGTACTGCATCATTTTATACAACTGTATTATATGTTCCAGTTTAAATGGCAAAAACAAGGAGAATTCGTTTTATTGATCTTATCAGATTTTCAGATTTATTACAACAAAGGCTCGAAAATGATAATATTCTGTTATTTTATGTTATTACTTATTTGTGCCTATGTTGATATGACCACACTTACATTGGCTTTATAGCAACCTATTTTCCCCAGCACCTTTTTACCATAGAACCTCTAGGAGTTCAGCTTCAGCCATCTACATATAGTGAAAATCTTAACGTACGAAATAAAGGCTGTGAGACTGCATTCCCTTCTTATGACTGTATATCCTATAACTTATAATGTGGAATCACTATAGTCCGCATCAACGCCCATCAGGCTTAATGCGGTCAGACGCAACCCTATAGCAGTATATGATAAAATAGTTTATACCAAACTAGTAGATCAAAACAGTGCTTAATTATATAATTAAAAAACCAAACACTACAAAAATGAATATAATAAATGAATATTCTATTTTTTTACTATAAAGTAAAGCCTGCTTATTGTGACATATACTTTTTGCTATTTATTTCTACATTATTGGTATTGCTCGACAACTAACACGAATTTGTTAAGTCAAACCTTGAAGCAAATAGTTACCTTGACGGAGCGCGATCGAAGGTTCTATAGGTTTTTTGTATGTACGGTTGCCAATATAATATGATTCACGCGCCATATTCGTGCTTCCGGTGTGTCGTCATAGTTTATACTCCATTTCTAATGACAAAGCATTTTTCAGAAACAGTACATTTTTTCGTATTTAAATTATTTATAAACATTTTACAGATTCTATAATATAGCATGATTTTACAGAGCTATAAGTTAAAATTCTGAATGAAATATTTTAGAATACGTACATTCAAATACTTATTTTTAAATGTCTGACACACAATAATTTCAGGCCGCTGAACAACCTCAAGCAGATCTTGGATCCACAATAAATGCGTTGGTTTCAGCTACGCCACCTAATGTAGCGCTTAAACGTACAGACTTTCATCATTTATACCACCACACAAGTATGTATTATTTATAAAATGCATTTTATAACGTGTTCTTAATATACTATAGAAACAAAATAATTATTATTTTCTTTTTACTTTGTAGATCAAATGGGGTCAAATTATGGTACAAATAAAATGGCACCATCACAACAAAATCCAATGCTGAGTCGACAGCTTGTAAGTCAATTACTATAATTTTTATTAAATTTTTAGGAATATTTCTTTTGTATGAAATTACATTTTTAATTTGTTATTAATTAGATTACGTTAAAACATATAATCATTATTAAAATACTAAATTTTTAAAGGAATGAATAAATTCTAAGTAATGTCACTATAAAAAATGTATATTAGATAAATTCATTAGGTAGCAAAAGTTATGGAGATTATCCGTGGAGAATGAATTTAAAAAAAAGAAGAGTTTGGGAGTATTTGCTTAATATGAAATCAAATGATATCGTATTAAATTTGGAATAATATGAAATACGTCAAAATGAAACAATAAATATTTTACTATGCTTAGAGTGGAATAACATTTTATAAAAAATATTCAAAACATTTTATAAAAAATATTTTCTTATGCCAAATGATCATCATCCCTAGTGATACTCTTTGTCTAATTAGGTTATTGATAAAAAAAATACAGAAATGTTAACTAGATAAATATTTTGACGTAACTTGATAAGATCTTATAATATAATATTCAGATTGCTTGGATTGGTTTCCGGCGGCAGCTCGAGTAATAAATATTTTTTATTTGTTTTTCAATAAATATAAAATACAATAAATTAATGAACAGGGCGGCAACCCCAGTGGCGCAGGCACGTACGCGGCGGCGCTGCACACGCCCGTCGCGCAGCAGCCCTACCTCCGCCCGCAACGCCCCCTACACGGTATGTATTGATCATACAAAAGTCAAATCACATTTTATATATCATTTACCAGTTTATTTACTCTGTATATCTACATATAGCTCAGTTTTACCGATCTATTCTGATTAGAAAATTTCATGATCGTGTTATCGTATTTTGTTATTTATTATTTATTTATCATTTTTATTTTTCATTATTATGTTTAGGTATAAAATTCAAGAGATATTAACTTAATTGTATAAAAAGTAAATAAGTATAATTTAAAAAACTATTGAAGAATACAAATATATATATTTTTTTATCTATTCTCTATTAATATAAAAATATTCTTTAAGTGTATTAATGTAGTGTACTATTAACATTTTTTATACTTACATATACTGTCATAGAAAATGAATGCAACCTTATGTAATTCTGTTCTTATAACTCATAATGTTTTATTATGAACCGATCGATTAACATGACCTATATTATATTTGTATTAGCTGTACGAAATTGTATTTTGGACATTTATTTCTCCAATTATACTTCTTAAATTTACCGTAATATATTATATTTATTATTGATGTAGTTATATTACAAATTAGATTTGATGATTTTTTTATAAAAATTAGTATAGTTAAGGTTTGTACGTGTTCACTGCTCCGCGTAAAGAAAATTTTAATATAGGTATGAATATTTAATACTCAGTCTGATCCAAGGTTACCATGGTGCGCTTTTATGCATATTTCTATACTAATTTTAATTTTAGATAGACATAGATCTTTTTTAATGAAACTTATCTAAAAGAAAGCATGTATATTCTGACATAATTACTATTTCTTTAGCATGCCCCGTAGAGTATAAAATGTATATTTATTTTTAAAAATAGAACAAATTTACCAACTAATTGCATGGTTACATTCGCTTCGAAGTTTAGCCATCGATATCGAAATGATAGTTAGAGTTAGTACAGTAGATAGGCGTGGTATGCGAGGCCGGCACGCACCGAGTAGGTAGGTCTGGTACTATATGAGGCGTGTGTGGCAGTGGGCGGCTACTATGAGGAGGCGGATGCGGGCGCCTACTGCGGCGACTACGCGCGCCGCTCGCACGCGCCGCAGCCCCCGCCGCCCCCGCCCCTTCCGCCCCACCCGCCGCACGACCTGCAGCGACCATGTAAGTACCGCAACACGAACACAGGGACGAGAGATATTATGAAACTGCTGATTTAATTTGATAGGTACAATTGCAAAATATGTGACATATCTCTCAAATGTGATCAGCCGTCAGGAAAGTCGGGAGAGGGGTCAAGAAATCATGAAATTCATGTGACGAAATCTATGGGGTTCTTACGACAAAATTTTAATATATTTAATATGTTGTACGCTCTAATTCTTGTTTCATATGTAGACGTTTTATTTGCTGTTCGAAGAACACTCGCGATGACGCAAGGTAACCGGTAGCTTGGTAGCATAAAGCTCTTTTCGATTGTGACTCTTTCGATCGTGCATGTGTAATAATTTTCGCCATATGACAGAAATCTTCCGCTTTTATATCTATAATTATTACAAGTATATAATATAGCATCGACTAAATGGCATTCCTTTATATTTATAATTGGATCAGTCTGGCTGTGATGTGTGACGTGTACACGCGCAAGTAACCGAGTGACCTCGCAGGTAGCGGCAGCGGCGCGGCGGGTGGCGGCACGTCGGAGTACGTGCGCAACGAGCTGCGCGCGGTGGTGGGCGCGCGCGCGGCCCGCCCCGACCTGCCCGCCATGCACGCGCCAGACCTTGACCCCCTGCTCACATTCGACATGCCCGCTCCCGGTTGGTACCGTATTTTATATCTTACACGTAAAAGATCACGCGTATTTTACGCAGGAACAATCAGATGCTCTATTATACTATTTGTTATACATTACTCAACCCGATAATCTTGTACTCCTCAACTGTCTTAAGTATGTGTAGGATTTTATCACATCTTTTTGTAGATTCTTCTTCTTGTTCAGTAATTCTTTTCTTCAAAGACGTCCTTCAACAAGAGAATAGGTTGAGTCCATCTTGTTCTCATCCTTAAATGTTTTATAATTTTCAAGACTTATGCCCCGAAGCGCTTATTCATTTACAATCATTTTATAATATAATATGATCTGACGGTAGTACTTCTTTCTCCTGCCACTGAATCTTCTTTGCCTTTATTATGGATGGGCAATGTTGGGCAATGCAAGTTTATTGCAATGTTCATCCTAAGTTAATGCTATCCTTATAATTTTTGTCCCAACTGGCAACTTTTTACCGATATTTGACTGCTTTTGAATCTTTCTTCATTTTCTTTCTTTCTCGCGTCCTTTTTTATGATTCAGTTTTAAAAAAATCTGTGCCGGATTTGATCAGATTTTGAGAAACTTATTTTTTTTTATTTAAAATTGTTGCTTAAATTTTACACGATTAATCTGTACATACTTATATAAGTGCTTTCAAAATAACAATAATTATCAGAAATACTAAGGGGCGTCGTACAATGGCATTGTTTTGTAATCATATTGAAAAACAATCTGTTAAAATGTATAGCTTTTAAATTAGCTAGCTAGCTTAGCTAGTTTATAAAAACGATTTTGGTAATTTTACTATAGTTTTGCTTTACGAACATGTGGCATTCAAACAATATATTTTCAAACATGCTTAAATTTTAACATCCTAATCAATTCTCTGTAATGATTTATGTTTTCAAAAATAGTAAAAATAGAAAAAGAGAATAGTCGTGTATTTTCGAGGTTGACTCGAAGGAGGGAGAGGGAGGGGGAGTGGTAACTTTATAAAGTAGTGAGGTGGCCTAACGTAGGTGGAGGCGCGGGCGCGGCCGGGAGTGGCCGCTGGGACGCGCCACAGAGCACTGCGGTAAGCCGGGACGCGTCACGCGACGTACCATCCACTCACTTACACTACTATCTCGGTTTACATTACTTTTGTAGAACTACATCTCTAAATATACGTACTGAGTCTGCTCCGCTGCGTGTGTTGTCGAGTCGATCGCATCGATTGATTAGAGCCTGATTGATAGAAATGTGCCAAACTTGTTCTCGGCTCGCCGATTTTAAGTTGGTAGATCATTGTTTACACTTGCAAAGAGGCTTAAATTGGCACGTTTCTGCAATTATTTAAAAAAAGCTTATGTGATGTGATGTCCAATAATATTTCTTAGAGATATTTATAATTAAGTATTATGCATTTTGAGATATCTTATTAGATAAATTTGATTCATAAACATGATAAAGCCATCGCTTCCTAGGTTTTCCGTACTTGTGACATTTCAGCTTTTTACAAAAAATGGGATAATTCGCATGCGCAAACGGTATTGTTTGGTGAAGGTTTTTTTAAAATCATGTAGTTGAACAATTTTTTTATTATTTATATTATTAGATTGCTTATTTTGGCTTTGAACATGTGTTTATAGCATACGAATTATTGCGTTTATAAAGTGCCGTATTATAAGCCAAATGATTGCATGACAATTCTTTACTTCGATGTAAATAACGGAGGCACGATCAAAATATTTCTTTTGGAACTTTACGAAAGAGACAACTAACAAAATACTGAATTAGCGTTAAAGACATGGGGTGTTTTTCGGTCTTTAATGGTTTTATTTCATTTATTTTTAAATATAATATAATATGACATGAAGTAAATTTTCATCTTTTGATATCATTTCTTAAATAGATTTGGGAATTCAAATATTATAATTGTAGATATATATTTTCATTTAAAATCTAATTTTATAATTTTTCAAAGCTAGAAACGTGTTAGTTGAAAATCAACCTCTAAGAAAAAAAGGTTTTTACCGCTACAAATATCTTTTGTAAAAGAAAGAGAAAGGGAAGTCTTGAGAAAGTTGAAAACCACACCGTCAAAGCCACGAGCGGACAGTTACTTTTATGAGTGTTTCATGTAATGACGAAACTCGAGAGGTTGAATTTGTTATTTAGTTTTGTTTAGACAAACTTTTAAGAAATATATATTTTTGTCAAAATATGTTTTATAGGTAGGCATAGTTTTGTATTTGCTATAAAGTATATAATAATTATAAAGTAAAGCGTAATAATATTAAACAGGTTATATTAGAATAGGGTCAATAAAATAGAAATGAGAATTAGTCGAATAAGCTCATGTTTTGATCGAGTCCTCCTATGTTTATGCAATCACATAAAACTTGACCTTGTTTAGAAATATCAACAGGTATATAAGCTTATAATCGGTTAACATAAAGTACTTATGACTTGAACTTTTGTACTAAAGTTGCTTTATATTTATATAGCAGCTTTTACTCTGTCATTTGTAGTCGTGACAGTAAACCAAGTTATTTCACTCTTGATTTTATAAAAGCTTGTTGCATGAAATTCTAGAGTTAAATATTTCACAAATATAACGCAACTTTAATATATTTATTTTATAACACTCCAGAAATAAGTAAGTTGATTTTTATTTTGTTTGTATTGTGAAATAAAAAAATATATAAAAAGTTTATGATATAAATCGTAATAGTAACAATATTGATTCATAGAAATATCACAATACGACTTACTAGCCATCTATAAATTACGTTACACTACACTTTAGGGGGTCGATGAAATGTGGCAATGTCAATGTCACATGTTTTTGCAAAATGTGGGGAGGAGTCCTAAATGTCATGACATCACAACTCAATATTTAGAATATCTAAGTATTGAAACAATAAATTTGTGTGAACAATATTAACTTCCGAGTTGTAGTTTTAATTTAATAATTTCTAAATGTAAAATCAAATGAATAAAAAATGCAGTGTCGCAATTTATGGATGGCCCATTATTAAGTCGTTGAATGTCGTCAATAGTGTCTTAACACATGGTGTATGCGTCCACAGAGTACTACGGAGGCGGGCTCGGCGGCGGCGGGGGTGGGCGGTGATGAGGCGCCGGCGGCGGGGGCGGCGGAGGGGGAGGGTGATGCGGCGCCCGCTAAGGCCTCGCTGCTCCAGAAGCTTCTGTCGCAGTGACGCAGCCCCGTACCCCTCGTGGATAGTGATATAGTCTCGTAGTGATAGTGATATTTTCCGATCACGAACATTTTCGGATCGTACCTATTTTTTTAGTTCTTAGAGAACTCTGCGTAGACGTACCGGTCTACGCGTTTTCGAGGTACGGCGGGAAGCATCCTGTGAAGGAGTAAATTTTTGTGATTCGCATATGATTGATTCGTACGCCTAGTTTTACATACGTTTGTATACAATAGAGACATACCGCGTGCAATATTGTATAGGAATATAAACACATTTTTGGCGTTGTGAACGTTATGTATTATAGTGTGAAAGTCAGATGTTACCTGTTATGACAAAGTTAAGCTGTACTGTAGTATTCGAGGGCGAGCGGAACTCACTCGGGCGCTGTACTCCGAGAGTATGGAGCCGAGTTAGTTTATATGTAAATAATGTGTTGTTAAGTTATAGCAAATGCTTTAGTGTAAATAATTTGTTAAACTGTCTTTGTGTTTCTATGCTATAATATTTTTTTTGTAATATTACAAATCGTCTATTGATTTATTAAAGTTGTTTTTAACATATACTTTAAAACGACTATTTGTTATTTTTATTTTATTTGCCTGCGAGCTCATTTCTCCATTCGTAGTTGTATAAAACTCGTAGCACGAAAAGCATACCGAGAGGTTTTTGGCTTTATTTAGTTAGTTGTTATATTTCACGACAAACTATGGCACTCTCTACGATGCATGCATTGACCGGTGGCACCAAGTTATCTTGTTTTTTTTCTGTCTGTACCTAGTACCTATTACTTGATGTTCAGTTAGATTGATATACTTTACAATGCATTTTTATTATACTTTGACACGCCTATTAAAATACTCAATATTTTTCAATGAATTAACTTCGAATTTACTTCATGTAGTGCTTTTATTTTCAGTTGGTCAATTATATTTGTTTGGCATTTTATGCTTTATTATTATCATATTAGTAGTAATATTGATACTGAACCAGCTCAGAAATGTATACAGTCTACTCTCTCAGTCTCCATTAATGATGAATTGTAAAAGTTTCTGCATTTGACGTCATGTATAGTTTACCATTTATTTATATTGTACAAATGTACTAATGATTTCGCCTTTCGATATGCAGATGAAAATTGCTAACATATTGTTTTTTTTTTATTTCTAGATGATATTGTTAAAGTTGGAACAAAAATATTAATATGCATAATGACTTTCAACTCAATGGTAATTAAAAAAAATCTATATATGATGTGATAATTAAAGTTTCACTAATCACATGTGATTAATTTACATAAAATTTTCAATTACTGTAGTGTAAAGCTAGCATTTTATAATCGATTTGAAAGTAAAGTCTTATACTTAGCATAGTGGTCACTTTTTATATAAAATATATTGAGATCATCGGCCTTGTGTAGCATATGTTAGACAACTGTCGAGTCGCGATACCATTCATTTGATACATTTTGAACTAAGACAACTATAATATAATTTAGCTTTTAGCGCCGCTAGATAGTCGATGCCCGACAACGTTTAAAGTAGATATTTCACATTGCTACATAAAACAATACTGTTCTAAGCATAGCATAATATTTCATTAAATAATTATGTATGTATTATGGCTGTTTTGGGAATGTTGTCTTGAAATGTCTCCGCGTAGTTCAGTTACGTTCATCATCATTATTAGATTTAAAATTTTGTCAAATTTTATGCACGATATTGCGTGAAAGCGGTTGCGTAATTTTGCATAGTAAATATCAACTAATACGTTGGAAAAAATAAACACAACGGCACTAATGCAACAGACGGACGGTCCGACTCGTTGTCTATTAACTATCTAAAATTGCGTCGTCCGCGATTTATATTTCTATGCCGCACAATATGTTTTATAATTAAATCTATATTAAATGTTAACATAAGATTGTGTAAGTGCGACGTGTGATCTGACAGTGAGCAAATGTTCATCTACGTCTACAAATACATTAAAATAGATCCGTTGCTGCGGGACCACGATCGCATCACGCTCAACTGTGGATTTTCCGTTGTGGCCGTTAATAGTGACCACGCAGTTGCCTAATTTAATAAAACTTGGTGCACAAACACATTTCGCCGTTACACGTTTACTTTGCGTGTTTAATAAAATTCCTTCAGAATCTACACATTCGGAGACTTGGCTATTATATAAATGTTACAAATAAAACAGTTTAGCGAATTCATCGCATGTGAAGCTACAAATAATTGGTGCCCGACAATTTGTTGCATGTTACGACATACGGCTAACAGACTAGATGTTTCTACTATGCGTTGTTTGCTTCTACGCCTGGGTTACGCGCTTGCGAAACTTTTTTGCATTGAGTCCAGTTCCAGGGTATTTCTATCGTCAGATTTATCTCTCGTCCGTAATCCCTTTTAAATCAGTTTTTTTTTCTAGGGGATACTTGCCCAAAATGCGAATTCAACGATATCTTCTTTACCAACCATAGATATAGCATGTAAATTAAATTTAAAATTGATATTGTGATTTAATAATAACCTATCTAAACGAGAACGTACAAATAATAATAGGGCGTATCCGTAATGTTATAAATAACGAAGTAAAAGCCTTTAAGAAATATATTAATATTTTTATACCCTAAAAGTCATAATCGAAGTTAAACTACTGACCAATTTCGTTAACGAATCATTGAAATAAATGTTTGGTATTGTTCATAATAGTGAGATGAAGCTTTACAATAACCAAAACACGTAGCGATATACCATTAAAGTTCATTCCATTAAGTTTGTTACGAGACGAGCCCTCGGCGGCGTCCGGCGAGTAGCGACTCCCTATATACCTATTCCGTAAAGTACAAGTGATGGCCTTGGTAGGTACACGACAGCGATTAGTGAAGTCTGCGTAACTTAAAATATTGGAAGCATATTTATTGGATTGTTAGAAGAGCATTAAATGCCGTCACACATAGTTTTTGACGTCTCGATGTGGACGAAATGTACTCAAAGAAGGCTATATTTTTTACAGTTTTATATAGTATAAAAAGTGATAGACTCGTATATAATAACACGTCCATTGCGCGAGTTGAACAATTGGTTATCCGAAAATTACTGTAACGATGCATGCGTGCCTGATATTAAAGATATAAGATATTTTTCAATACCATCTATATGAAGAGACTATGTAATTATGTATAATAGGAGTAAGAATAAAGTACGGTTAGCATATTATAGCATAAATGATTCATGACTTTTGTATGGTAATCTATTGTCTCTGTTGTAATTTATTGTTGCTGTCTAAATTTTAAATGACACATCCGTGGTTTGTTTACATCGAATTCTGATGTGATTCCGGATGAATAAATCTAGTAAAAATAAAACCTATGTTTATATGATATTATAAATACAACAATATTGGGCTTTATAAAAAAATAATTTCAGAAATCCATAAATATAATTTTTTAACATATTTCTGATATGGATATAAATTTAATAATGTATTATTATGTACTAATACGTTTGAGAAAGCCTAAAACCTAAAAAGTATTGGTGAATTGTAGTCTTCCAAAGTAAAATAAATAGGACATATTATTTTGCTTTTGGTGAGCGTAGTCATGTCCGGAAATGCTGTACTTCTCAACTATTCCCCATTAAATAAGTCTTTTATTATTTTAATACAAGTAATCTTATGATACAAAACCAATCACTTGCAGTTGTCCCAACTGTACACCACCAAGACCAAGCTACGTTTAACTAAAGCTAGTCCTACTTTCTCTGATGTTTTTATACTTTTGCCTAATATTTTTTTACATCTTCCTTATCGACCATATTGTATCTTATGGTAACACCAATAAAACGTGATCGGTAATAAAAATTTTATCAACGAATATAATTCCTATGAAAAAAGATATACTTACATATTTTGATAAATGAAAATTAAATTGTTGAAATGGGCTTATTGAATTAAATATTACTCATATGCAATTTGTCTATATATAGTTATATTATAAGATAAATGTAACATCTTGGTGTAATGGATTTATACTTCATTTAATGTTCGTACATTAAGTCATATTTGATATTAAAAATTAAAGCTTCAAATAAATTCTTAAACGTCAAAGCAATTTAAAGTAATTTGTTTCTATTTCAAATACGGTTATAATATAATTTTATTAGGCTGCTATTCAGATATATTATTGTAAGATTATGGTAATTTCAGAACTATTAGACATTTTATGGAGTAAATCACCTAAGGATATGATAAATATTAAATAATATTCGATCAAATAATTGGAAATGTCATCGTGTATAAATGGGAATTTATGTAATGTGATCGAATTAATCAATATTTTTGCGTTAAGATGTATCAATTCCTCGTTACAGAGTAAGTATGGCGTCAAATTAATAGGGTCCAAAGCTTCCATCCAACGTTACAGCAAATTAATATGGATTAGGTGGACTGTGTTAGGATTGTGATATGTTGAGATATATTGATAAGTCGACTTACTCTGTGGCGCGGAGCTTGGACTATAAAAATATTATTGACAAATTTTAATCACAGAAACATTGATAGGTACGGGAATCTCTGTTTCGAAGGGAAAACATAATTAGTATGAACATTTGTACCTTTGTTTTTACAAAATTCTGTTTTGTCGATATCAAATCTTGCGTGGTAAATAATTGGTGTGATCCCTTGCTCCTCTGTAGATGTTGACTTGTGATAAATATATTTATAATCGGATGACAGTCGCTAACACAACGAGGTAGTTGCGCTCCCGTACATACGTGATTTTATTTTTTGTATAAAATCGTGCCTCTTGTCTTGGCCTGTCGTCTGCGCACAGGGGTATTGTGTATATTTTTAGAGTTAAAATTTCTTTAAGACGATATTTCTTACGCTAATTATGTTTTTTCTATAAACGTTTAATGTGAAGGCCAACGGCAGAAAGGATTATCGCTATTGTATGCTTATTAATTCTATAGTAATAACGCGCGAGTGTCTAACACGGCGCGGCGGTACGGGTGGGAATATTTATCAGCTTTAAGAACTAAATATGTAAACCTGAGTTCCGAACGGGCTTAAACTACGTTAAACGTCGATTAGAACTAACTAGTCTTATCGTGCCGTAATCTTTTCTGCAGAGGGCCGGTAAATCTGTGTTATTAAGTTCTTCGATATAATGTTAGGTAAGAGCTCTTTTGTGTTGCTGTGCATTTCTACGCATGTATGTATGTATGTTTAAATATTGTAAATAACTAAACATATATATTTTTACGACTAGAATACACAACCAAAGTTGTTATAAAAATATGGTTGATTTAATATTAAAATTTGATAGAGTTCGTTATGTTATGATTTAGTGGACGTTCAAAGTTCATCTCAAAATATACAATCATGTGAAAACATCGATGTCTTGTTGTAAAGCCTTTACATGACCGCCCTGATATTATTCGATACGAATTTAACGTTTGAATGTGTGAAATTCGTTTATGTTAATCCATTCAGATATGAAATAAGTTATGATGATGATAATAGTATGGGTAGCTTACTGTTTTTTTGTTCCTAATAGCTTGCTCCTGAAGGTTTATCACAGTAATTGTCAATTAATAAAGCCGACATGTTTAATATCTTTAAGGTATTTGAATTGTAATATTTTTATCCATCGACAAAGCAGGCGTTAAGAGTACATTATTTTTAAGTTGTATTTTTTTGTACATTTTAGATTCGAAAATATAATTATATCTAAATGATGAGTAGTTTTACTTTTCCCCTCTACTCCCTCCCTCCATTATTTAATTAATGTTTAATGTTATGGTTCGCTTAAACATGTAAAAGGAAAAAAATATATATTTTTCATTTAAGTATTGGCTGCTTTCTAGCTATGCTACTTAAGTACTTACTACTTAGAAAAATAAAAGGATGCCCAAACTGTACCTATTATAATTATTATCCTAACAGACATCCCTAGCAAAATATCAATTGCAAAGCCATCTATTTGATAACAGATGGCGTTATGTGCTAGAGGAAACATATTGTTAAGAGTTAAGACACTCCGTTACCCTCGCTCTTCTTTCTCTTTTCCTCTATTAATATATTAAGCCTACCAAAAAAAAATCCAACATAGTACACACATTTAATCTCAAAGGACGACTTTTGAGGAAACTATAGATTTTTTATTATTAAAGCCAATCGTGGCATAGGGGCACGAGCATGCAATTGCAAACGTAATAGGTTGTGGGTTCGATTTCCACTCGAGGACATGAAATATTAAATATAATAAATTTTCATTTCTTCGCTCTGGTATAGTGTGTGTGATATAGTGTAAAAAAAACAATGAATGATCAATTATATGTGAAAAATTAGCATTTAAGGGTTCACAGAGGCCACGCAGACGTTAGTACTGCGTTCTGAATTCAGTTGCTACTTGTTACTGGTAGAGTTACACAACTTGAAATTATCAAAAGAACAAAAAATATATATATTTTTT
>FAPJ01022750.1:0-12403 GCA_001485985.1 Heliconius ethilla aerotome | reverse complement strand
TACTTCGAGTTACCATTTAGATAATTTATTTTTCGATCTTCGTCCATTTCTGATGATGTTTCTAGAATCTCATTAAAACAATTATTTCGGCTTTTGTTTACGTAATAAGCCTTTTAAATTTATATATTTTTCCCTATCCACCTTAAGTGCAGCAGCGTGAAATGAAAATAACAATAAGTTATTCGCATTTGGTACGACAGAGCACTCAGTGAGAATAGGAAAATAATTGCAACAAAAACGACAAATCCACTTCAAGGTTCCTCTTTCCGTCGAACGGTTCAATAAACGTATACTCGTACAGTATGCTCGACGAGTCTTGGCCGAATTGAAATTTCCTGATTTAATTTTACGACTTTAGATTATTATCTTTCCGTGTACAAAGCGCAAAAGCTCAAAAAGCCTAATTACAATATGACCACGACCCATCACCTGCACTGTAGCTCTTAACACTAGCAAAAAGAACCTATAACCGTTTATTTTGGAATGTGTAAATAAAAGAAATTCTCAACTAAATAAATAATTACAAGACTACCAAATGCGAATATCACAGATAATATATTTGTCTACTGCACTTAAGATAGAATCGTTCACTTAAAACTAATGTTCAATGTCAAAGCCGCATTTCATAAAACCCACGACCGGACTATTTCTGAAAAAATAAAAATTTAGACCTGATGATATTTGCCAATTATTGAATTTAGTAGTTGCTTGGGTCTCGTTAAGTCTGATCTGATATGGTACATATAAGAGTGCTCTTAAGTTATAATGTTTATATACTCACTCCGGCGTCCAGGCATTAAATGTACTGTGATTCCATCTGGTGCTCGAACTGTGTAAAAAATTAAAAAGAAACTTAAATATTACACTGTACATAGTGTTAATATGACAAAAATAAATCAAACACTTGTCACATTTGCAGCCAAACGACACGGCAAACAGGAGTTAAGGATTAATAATGTAAATAAAAATAAAATACTTACCCTAACGAAAAAACAAATACGTATTATAAATTAAAATATGAAAGATAAACAAGCATATTTTACTAACATTTTATTAAGTTTCAATAAACATTAAAAATCATTACATTTTTAATCTACAATGGATATGTTTACAAAGTCAACAGATAATAAATTTACACCAGCTTAAAATCTCTCAGGAATTATATTTATAAAGTTTTAAATAACAGACTAATATTAATAGAATTAATTATATTTTTTAAGTAACGTCATTATCACATAAAATTTTAAGTTAAATATTGTAGAATAAGACACACCAATGGACGTTTCCATTTATATAAAATATTATTTTTTTAAAAATCTGTAATCAATAATAATTTAAATTTATTATGCATGATTTAATATTTAGCCAATATGTTCATTATAAAATTACCATTTTTATAATGTGAAAAATTATTTTAAAAGTCTGTATTTGATAAAACAAAACAGATTAAATAAATTTTAATAGAAGGCACTTTTAAAATTAAGGCAATAGATTTATTGTAATCTGAGCAAACAGTAAATTGAGCAAAGTTTATTTCACAATGGCTACTAAATGAATAATTTAAACACATTTTTCGATTTTTTTGGCAAGGTGCTTCTAAATAGTCTTTTTATGAGATCTTGTGATGTATAATGATATGACCAGACAAGTGTTATAATCCAATCGGCTTAAGAAATATAATAAATATAACCCTATAACAAAATGATTGTAACCTACAATAAGAACTAAAATAACAAAATATACATTAATATTTTTTTTATAAATCACATTTACTTATTAATAGCTATTGCCATATAATTCCCTATATTAAAAATATTATATTGTGGATAACTTTAATTTAAATATAGATTATTAAATTTATTCTAGACTTATTGAAAAAACAAGTTTGACTTTTCAATATTTAAATTGTATTTTGTATATGATTTGTCGGTATAAAGTTTTCAAATATATAGGGAATATTGCATTAAAAATTAAATTGTAAAAAATTACTTAATTGTAATAATTCTTAATTTAAAATCTAAGTAATTCGTTTGATGAAAACTTTAGTGTCATATTTATTCTGTGAGTTTTTTTCTTCAATTTGTCTTTAATCTCACACACCTGTAACACCTTAAATACTATTAATTAAGTAAATCTTATATACAGTTAAAAATCTCTAGCCTTAATAAAGAATTAGTTAATTAAAAAATAGAATACAAACACACATGCAAAGTCAATGTCTGGTGTCAATCAGGAACATTTGGGGGGTATACTTTGAAACCACGAAACGAAAACGTCAAATTGACAGTTCACATATCTTCGATAAAAAATAGTGTTGCCAGGTACTTATTAACACCTCATTTTATAAGAAAAAAAAGTTCGTTTACTTTAAATTAACAAATGTCATTTCCACACTGGCAATACTACAAGCATGCCACATGCTATGTTAAAACAGTTAGACAGCCTCATAGGCACACTGAAGGCACTCAAACGTTCACTGCTCTGTGGTCACAAACATTTGTTATATCTTTCACATTCCTGTTCCTATTCTTGTCTCGGAATGATCCAAAACCTGAATCGTGGGTGGTGGACGGGGACGTACCTACAAATATTCGAGGCATGTCACACTCCTCGCACTTGTCCAGCAATGGGTGGTTCCGGAAAGTGCACATATGGCACTGCCAGGAAGTGGGTTGCCGCTGCCCAGTGTAAATGTTACTATAGAAGTTCCCTGTATCTTCTGCCTCTGCAACGGGCATTACACGGGCTAGTGAAAGAATGATTTGGTTTATTTGTATTGGTTATATTGTATTGCATAATAAATTTCAAGGTTTACGGGTAATCCCAGTACAAATTACAAGGTCTTGATGAATGTAAAAACATAAAAAATAATAATTCGCATAAACACATGTTAAAAGCATTGCATTAATGAATACAATGAAGAACAAAAGCAAAGAAATAAATTAATGTGTAAAAACACATTGCTGTGTTTATTAAAACAATAAGAGGAAAAACACACGATAGTGTGACTCAATTATCCAATTAAGTTTTGATTTAGATGTAAGAAGCCTATACACATGCATTGGCTGTAGACAATAAAAATGTAGAAGATATGAGCGTAAGCCTTAGTTATTACTCCTGTATTGAAGGTGATAGTTATTCAAGGATTCAAAATTAGTTTTGGTCTCACGAAAACATTCAATTATATTTGTGAGAAGATATTCTAGCTTCTCGCTTTACCCGTACATAGTAGGGTAAGCAGAGGGATCCTGGGAATCTAGGATTAAGACACTTCGTTCCCATTAAAATACTTCCGCCCTTCACTGTCCGCCGAATTCTCGAGACATTGTGTATTGAGTGGTGCAACTCCACTCTATGCTTTGTCTTGTTACCAGAGCGTTGAAATGAAAATATTCCATTCCCCTGACTGGAATTTGAATACATAACTAACGCGTTTACAGTCATACCCATCTGCGCCACGACGACCGCAAGGAAGATATTTGTTTAAATTGTACGTAGTACTAAATTCATAGTAAAGGTTTACATTTAAACACACATAGTGCACAGCATGTCATTGCTGTGCACTTGTCACTCGTGCATCACAGAGTGGAGACTTACTGCATATATGATGGTTATAGGTTCAATCTCCACTCAGGATAATAATTATATTAAAATTGAAAAGTAATAAAAATTATACAAGCAATCATTAAAACTGCATATTTAAAAAAAATCATACCTACATATATATTATATTAAAAGAGTATCTTAAAATAATATCAAATAAGTAAAAATCACAAACAAAAGAAAAAAAGAGAAGAAAGGGCACAGACGACCAACGTCCGTGGTGTTTTATTTAGTAATAATAAAAAAAAAAGAACATACCATTACTGTCCATTTCCAACCGTTTCGCCATAGTATCGCACTCATCGCGCAATCTCTCCACATATTCCTTCAGGTTTTGAGCGATACACGGCGTGGGTGGCGGCGCGGAGAGAATTTGCGTTTCCCTGTTTAGCTGGGCTAGCCGACCTTTCTCTTGGGCTAAGGCACTTGCTAAACGTGATAGGCGCTCTTTTTGACGTTCTATTAAAGCACGATCTGAAATTTTGAAAAAAAATATCTCAGGTTCCCTCTACTATCCTGATATGTGCAAGAAAGCTTAAGGCTGAAAAAACTTAATTAAAAATAACAAGTCATCAAAGTAAAATAGAAGCCATTGCAGAGCAGTGGCACAGCGTCTGACTGCAACCTCATGATTGTGGGTTTGATACCCATTTAGAGAAGTTTCTCTAACTTACTTACTATAAACATAATCGAATCGTTATGTTTATAATATTTTCATTTGAAAAGATATATCTCGGCGTTGAGATCCGCTGCAATCTGCAATGTCTCCAATTTGGACGGAGAGTAGTGGATAGTGTCTTAACACTAAGTTTTCTCTGCCTGTCTAAGACATAAAGTGTACAGGTGCATGTTTTTTTGAACAAGCAGATTACGTAATATTCTAAAAATAAACATGACAATTTAAATAAATAAATAAAACCGGCCAATTGCGAGTCGGACTAGCCCACCGTGGGTTCCTTGCGAAGATTATGGTATTTTTCCGAGATTGAAGCCTAGCTTAGCCAGAGCGTTTTTATCTCATACCTCATTTAAACTAGCGGCTTTAATACGAAATTTAGTTTTTTGCACGTGATCTCAAGATATAATATGGTTTTGATAGACAGACAACTAAGTGATCCTATAAGATTCCGTTTTTCCTTATGAAATACGGAACCCTAAAAACTAAAAACAAAAACATTTAATAGTTCTTAAAAGTACATTCGAATATGCAAAACTAAATAGGCTAATGACACATTTATAAGTTAAATAAAAATTGATGGCAAAATTATTCAAATCATGTCTATTTCGACTGTAAGTATGTAGTGTGAGTCATATAGAACCACTACTGTTTAAGATAAATTCTAAATCAATGAATGAAGTTTTCTTCAGTTGACCGCTGTACCCCGCATGTAACAAAGTACTCAGAGGGAGCCTAGTGTTAAGACACTCTGATCCCTACTTTTCGTCGAGGAGGCATTGCGAGTTGAGTAGTGGAACTCAACGCCGTACTTTGCCGCGCTCGACGCCAGAGCAGATATGAAAATATATTACAGTCACATGCTTATGCAGAGGGCATCACAAATGGCCTCTAAAGTAAATTAAATTATACAGTATGTAATAACATGTTACATAGGGAAAAACCTACCGATAAGTTACTTAATAACTACTATGTTCATTTAAAAATAATGTATTGAATTGTTAGAGCTGTTACTTTATCAACTTATTACATATTCTTCATAAAGCATGGTAGGGAGAAGTTACTTTTTGAGATATTGCACATTGAGTGGCAGAACTCAAATCCACAGTTTGTCTTGTTACCAGAGAGAGACAATTGAAATATTTAATATATAATAAATCTCATGAGCGGAAATTGATACTACAATAAGTATATGCATACACAGATTTCAGTTTATTTTTCTTACTTTTGATTATTTCTTCCCTTGTGAACAACAGAAGAACTTATATTTAATATGTAAAATATTTTTAGAAGGCATAAAATTTCAACTTTACAGAATTCATACCTTAGGTTACCAAGATGCGCTTGACTTGAGTCCCAAATGATTAAGTTTACAGCAGTTTTAAAAGCCACCAAATAATTCTTGTTTAATAAATATTTATTTTTGGTAATGTATTTCCATATTTACCTAATATTCAGGTTTTAGAATATTACAATCAAAATTGAATATACAATTTTTTCCACATTTTTCAGTCTATGGGTAGGAATACCTTTCTTACTGGTCTAATAAAAAGTAAACATAGTAAAAACAAATATAATTCTTACCATATCCTTGACTAGGTGGTTCTGGCGCTACCCTGGTGGGTCTCGGTGACTCTATACGAGACTGAGGAGGCGGTGGAGCCCTACGTCTTGGAGGTCTTGTTGTACTTGGACTCACTGTCACTGTGACATGACCTTCGAAGCCAGGGTTATCCTCTTCTCTTATATCCCTTACTGGACTGGCCATGTTTGATGTGGGTGTACAAACTGTCAGATTAACAGATGTTATAGCTCTGGGGCTGTCATAATCACCATCAGGGTAACGGCTTAGGTCCATATGACAATTGACATTTACTGACCAGTTGACAGGAAACCTGTCAGGTCTATTTGCACCAGGTTTTTCTTTGTCAGGTTTTTGAGCTGATGGCGCAGGTGATACTGTTCTACAGGATTCTTCAGGGTTAGGTTTTAAATTATCTTTAAATGCAGTGTCTGGGTTTGCTTTGATAAAATTTAGTGTGTTTGGTCTTTGTGGCTTTTCTTGTGTTGGTACAGGCTCTGGATCTTTTTTAATTGTTTTCTTTTCTTTAACATTTCTTGTGATGTCTAGTTTCTCATTTAAATTGCATTTAATTTTGCTGCTTTTTAAAATTTTATAATTAGTGCTTTCTGGTTGTTCTAATTCCTTAATACTATCATTTTCTTGAGGTAAGTCTTGTGATGTAGTATTTTGTGATGTATTGGTAGGCCCTGCCTTATCCTCGTTAGTTAGTTCCAAATCACTAGGTGACTCTGCATTATATTTTGCATACAAATTGTCAATATTTATTACAGCTACTGGAGATGCAACATTGTTGGCTATCACATCCGTCCCATTTTTAACTAAATTTTGATTAGCATCAGTATTTACTTTGGGTTCTTCTTCATGTAATTCATTACTTGTTGAAATTATAGCTTTTTGAGGACTTTGGCAAGTTAGTGACTTCACAGCTGTAGACTTCACAATTTCATGTTTCACTATGGGCTGGTTGCGACATTTTATTGGTGGATTAACTCTGAGCTCATTGAGCTGGCGGGCCGCCGCTGAAGAAGATGCATGATAAGCGTGTGTTAGGGAGGCTTTGACTTCGCTATGGAGGTGAGTCTCACAAGCTTTCTTGTCGTGGCAGTATAGCTCGATGGTGTTAGATACAACATGATCAGGAACGCCGGGAAATTTTTGTTTAAGTTCATGGAACAATTGCATAAGCGATATATTGGTGCACGCACATGGTGAAGGGCTCGTAGCGCTATCGGAGGGGGCAGACATCGCCGCCCATCCTCGCGGAAGACCTCCTCCGCACCGTGAACCCCTCGTTCACTCTACTAACAAAAATATATTTGTATTCACCGAAAAAGGGCAACAAACATCATATGGAAACACCAAAATTTTATTGTCTTTTCGCTCTAGTGACGTCACAAACCTTAAAATTTCTTTTTCGTATAGTTACGTATACACCACTAAACTTGAACGACAACGAACATTCATGACTAGCTAATCCCTACAATACACATGTGACGAAAAAGAGCACATAACGAGACAAGGCTGAATTTTTATATCTTTTGTTATCATCAAACCAGAGCTACTTTTCCACGACTTGCTACATTATAAATAGATGTTTTTCACTGTATATTTGATGTATAATAAAAACTGCACCTTTATACCTTTGAAGGCAACACTAATGGCAGGTAAAAATACATATAAACTTTGTGAATCCAAAAATAAAATTACGAAAATCACGAACTTGTCATTTCGAACCTTCCATTTTGGCTATAGATATAGACTAGATTCAAGATTGTACTTTTTTAATTGCCATATCGTACTTGAAGAAATTATGAAAATATATTTATTTATATTATTAAACAGTTTAATAAGTAAGTCCTCAGCATCCATTTTTATTAGTTTTTATTTTTATACTATCGTTCTAATTTTCTAACCACAGTATGTTCAATTATTTCTTTGTAATAGACAATTGATATATTCTAGTATATCTGTTTTCAATGTCACCAGGCAACACTGGTCAACCTCTGTCAGTGTTAACAGCTGACAGTTATTGTATTTTCGCACTTGTTAATTTGTTATTTGTATAGCAATTTGTTGTCTTAACGTCCACTTTATTTTATAAGATTTCACTATTAAAATATTGCAGCAACATTCAATTAAAAGATAGACATAATGACTATGGTGGACGATTTACGAAAATACCTAAATCTTTTATTAGAAAAGTAAGGCTCCGATAATGTTGTCGTTTATATTAAATATTTAAATTAGAATCATTTGGATTAATCTTTTCTTCAGGGTAAATGGACTTCACTGTATATTAATTACTGATCGTGACGGTGTTCCTGTTGTAAGATCTGTGACAGAAAAGGCCCCTCAGCTGGCCTTAAGACCTAATTTTATATCAACATTTGGAATGGCTACAGACCAAGCAAGTAAACTCGGGCTTGGACGAAATAAAACTATTATTTCTATGTATTCCAGCTATCAGGTAAGCAAGATTACTTTTATTTTCCACCATTGAACTGTTAAACGTTAATAAGAGATAAATATTTAAAAAATTAAGAGCAATACTAATTGATAATGCGTGGAGTTCCAGCCACTCAACTCCCTTGAGAATTGGTCGAAAAGTGGGGAAAAGAATTGCCTTAATGGGGATAGTGTCTTAACACCAGGTCCCTACCCCCTGCCTACTCTGATATTTATTGGATACAGCATGGAGCTAAAACAAAAAAGATTATAGATAATTATATATTTAGCTCCACATTTTATTCTGCATGTAGCAAAATAGGTAGTGGGACCTACCTTTAAGACCATCCATTTTTTGTTTTCTGCCAAAATTCAATTAATTTTTGTGAGGGCTAATATATAATATGTAGATATGTATTAAATAGCAATTTTCATTTCAGGTTATACAAATGAACAAGCTTCCATTAGTGATTACTTTTATTGGTAGTGATAATTGCAACACTGGCCATATCTTGGCACTAGAAAGTTTAATAGAACCTTTTCTTAAAGATTTAGAAACAATTGTAGCTGAAGCCCCATGAGCATAATTTTCTTTATGATTTTCTTAGCATTTTTGTATAAAACTTCTAATTAGGGGAGTTCAAGTATTACATATTACTACAATACACCTACAATTTAGGTGTATTTCATCTTTTTATTTTCTTGCTCTGGTAACAAGGCAAAGTGTGCCATTCAATATGCAATCCCTCTAGGATTTGGCAAAAAATGTCTTAATACTAGGTTATTATGTTCCTTCTGCCATATCAAATCTGTACAGCCATATACAGCTAGCATCAGGGCATTATGTACTACTTGAACAGTTCCTTAGTTATTTTTTAATATCTAAATTTTTTTTGTATCTAATGTTTATTTCTGCAATTGCTTGGTTACATTGGCTTTGCCATTTAGCATACTTTTTCAATTTATTGAAAAAATAAACTTACTTAAAGAAGAAACTAACTATTTATATATGGAAAATAAACTTTAATTATATTATTCTACAATTAAGCATGTTATTAATTATTTTAGTATATTAGTGCCTTCATTTTTTCTTTTTAACAAATTGTGTATTTATGTTACATATTATTAAAATGTATATAAGATATACTAATACTATTATTATATAAAAATTCAAACAACATTATACACTACAACAAAAGTCATTTTTGTTAGAATAACATTAAAAACAATAAGAGAGTGAAAAATCAATTAATTTGTCACCTGTCGAAGAATTAAAAATATATTAATACAGTTTTAAAACATTTTTTTTAAATATAAATTAATATTCGAAAAATATTTTTCAATTTTTAATTATCAAAATATTTTTCTTGTTTATCTAAAAATAATTGACAAAAGGCTGATCACAGTAGCTATCAAATTTTGATTAAATGTGTGTATTTGTGTTAATATTTTTTAAATACAAATAAGTTGTAATGAGCATATAGGAATAGAATTTCAATGTAACTTGATTGGAATATATGACTTAGTAGTCAGAGTGCCTGGACACTTCAAGTGTGGGTTTATGTTCAGCTACATTGAAATTTTAATACATTTTCAAAATATGTTAATATCCTGAAAATAAGTTTAGCATAATGTTAGATAGCAATAGAACTCTTACTAAATTTGATAAACTAGTTTGTGCTAACGCCATATTAAAGGTTTCTTGAGTTATCGAAACAGTTTATACTTTTATAAATTTACTTATTATATTATTATGGAATGCTAATATCTTAATGTTAATAAAAAGTATATAACTTCTACAGTCTTTTTATTATGATTTACTTAGCTTCACGCTGCGCCGGACACCAAAGTAGGCAGAGGGAACCTAGTGTTAAGTCACTCTGTTCCTGTTTAAGATGAAGAATATTTAGATTATAATAAAATATATAAATTCCAAATAAAGGTAAACCATACTGAACTGAACCCTCAACCATCGCGTTTACAATCATACGCAAAACAAATTGCAGATCAATTAATAATTAATGCTAAAGCTTAACAAAAAAACTCCACTCTTAAGTAGCTCTTAACTTACTTATTTAAGGCAGTGCAGATGTAATCAGGGATTAAGGAATAAGACATATTATTAAGTTTCTCTTAACAAATTATTTTATTTAAGGCAATATAGGTGTAATCAGAGGTTTGCCGTTTAGCGCGTTGATCACGTTGTTACTGGCGAGCACCGCCATGTCGCTGCGCGTGCGGAGTGTGGCACTGCCGATGTGGGGCAGGACGACTGGAAACAAGAGATTAATATTAAAGAAAAACTTGAAGCCAGCCGCAGTGCTGGGGCACAAGTGTGTGACTGTAAAGGTGACTGGTTGCGGGTTCGATCCCCACACGATGACAGGAAATATTTATTTAAATTTATATTTTAATTTCTTCGCTCTGGTATCGAGGTTTAGTTTTGCCATTCAACGTGCAATGCCTCCAGAATTCGGAAAGCGAAGAGCCGAAGTGTCTTAATAGGAATAGAGTGTCTTCAGGTTCCCAGGTCCTTTTTGCTTACCCTGTTATGTATATTTGCCTGCGGGATACAGTGTGAACCTAAAATAATGGTATATATAATAAAAAGTCTTACACAAATTAGGCAGACTCAATAATTTGTGGTCTTTGGGCAGCGGTTCAGGCGAAGTGACGTCGAGACCGGCCGCGTAGATGTTATTATTCTTCAAAGCGTTGTATAAAGCCTCTTGGTCTACCAAATCTGAAATAATAAAAAAATAATATGTAAAAAATCAGTTTTTTATCTTCGTTTGATGCTGCATCCCGGCCATAGTAGGGTAGGTAGAGGGTATTGTATTAAGACACTAAAAGACATTATGTTAAATGGCGAAACTCAATGTGTTTTTCTTACTATCACCAGTGTGAGAAAATGAATAGAATTAATTCACTCGAGTGGGAATCGAACCCAATACCGTCGCGTTCACACTCGGTCGATTTGCCTAGGGCAAAATAAGGTATGAGGCAGCCATTTCTTTTTTTGAAATAAATAAATGAGAAATTAGTAATTAGTAAGTAAGTATATAATTTTTTGGTGTACACATTAAAATGTTAAAAATCGAGTCGTGGGCGCTCTGAAGTTAACTGCGATCCGAATTGGAATTTTTCTTCCTTTTGATCTAAGTGAACAATGCGCAATAATTCTGAAACTCTAACTTCCACAACCACAACTCGTCATCAGTTCTGTACATAATATTCTCTCTTACCTCCTCGACCTACATTAACAAGTATAGCATTCTTCTTCATCTTCCCGAGCGTGGTCTCGTTGATCATATGCCTGGTCTCGTCGGTGAGGGGCACCGCCAGCACTATGAAGTCACTTTCTTTTAACAAATTGTCGAGTGAAGTGAATTCCGCGTTTAGGGCTTTGGCTGTAATTTGAAATGTATATGTGTAAGTTAGTTAATGTATATAATTATAGCAGCTTTTTATAGCTTTAGATTTAAATGTTGTTGTCAACGCGACAGGTTCTGGGTTCGATTCTCAGCGGAGTAAGAAGTGAAAAATTTAAGATAAAACACCATTCCTCACGCAGGGAAAAAGTTTTCGAGGGCAATACTGAGTTTTATGGTACCAGAGCGAGGAAACTAAAAAAATAATTAATACCTTTAAATAGGAATTACACTCCCATACTGAACACAAGTAACATAGAAAATATAAGATTACTATGAAACAAATGGATAAGTACAAAAAAAATATCGATCACATTTGTTAAATCGAAATATGCTTTTACTATGCCTAAGAAGTGAAAGTAAAAAAAACAACTAACCTTCAGGCTTCTCCCTGTGTCCACTATACAGGAACCTGCCGACTTCGAACCCGGACAGTCTCTTCACGGCGGCTTGCCCGATACCGCCGAAGCCTACAATACCCACTGTACTACCGCGGACATCTTGCCCCAACATTTTACCAAATCCTATTTCCCATTCGCCACTTGAAATATAAAGAATTTGTGTGAAAAAAGCTGCACCAAAAAATATATCCATTTATTTATTTAAAAGAATAATTATAATGCACAAATTGAAATTTATTAAGGACTAGCGGCCCGCTCGCGG
>FAPJ01022706.1:1383-11539 GCA_001485985.1 Heliconius ethilla aerotome | reverse complement strand
TGAGATTAGCGCGACCAACCAAACTAACTCTTTAGCTTTATAATATTAGTACAAAAATATACATTTATATTGTCATACGAGTATATCGATATTCAACAGGGAGATCGCCGACAGGCACCGAGCTATTTGCATACACAGTACACAGCAATCGCCCTTGCCTCGCTGCGGAGACAGTTAGAAATCAATCTTTGGTTTCGATCGAAATCGATATATGTGTGGCGGCGTTGAGATCCGTCACATACAACTTCTTAAATCCGAACGGAAAGCGGAGAACAATTGACAATAAAGTGCTGTCTACGAGTATTTACCTATCTTAACTGTATAACTACTTTGCTATGCGGGAAAAAGCGTGAAGCTGCTATATATTATCCCGTACAAGGATAGGCAGAGGGAACCTAATCTTAAGACTGCCGAATTCTGGAAGTATAGCGTTTCATGTGACGGAACTCAACGCCGCGCTTTGCCTTGACACCAGAGCGAAGAAATGAAAATATAAACAAATATTTAATTTCCTCGAGTGGGGATCGAACCCAGAACCTGTTGCGTTAATAGTTGCGCGCTTGTGCCCCTGCGCCGCAACTGACTTCATGTATAATTTATTTTATTAAATAATTTTTCTTTGAGTCAATCGTGTTTGTAAGCATGTGACCTCAACCGCGACGTTGTGGGTTTGCTTCCCACTCAAGGGAATTATTTATTTTCACACACCGCAGCATAGAGTTTCACCAATATATTCGCAACATATATATACGGAAAGTTGGACGAAAAGGAGAGAACGGAGGTCTATGTAATAAAACAACACTAAAAGTTATCGCCAAGGTATTCAATTTCTTCAATGAAACTTATACCAGTGGTTACGGGTACCATACTTATTTGCATATCTCGACACGCTTTGTTAAAGACGGCAAGCTATAGCTAAACTATAACAAGATATCAATCATATCACAACAGCACAGTAACTGACTGTAAACGCGACGATTGGTGCTTCGAATTCCACTCGATGTAGTAAATTTATTTTCATTTCATAGCTCTGGTATCAAAATAAATCTCAACTTGGGCCGTGCGTGACAACGGAGTGTTTTAACAATGGGTTCCCTCTGCTATTTGCGGGATACTGCGAGAAAAAGCAAAAAATATAATATACTTATCCAATATACTATAACACTACATCATACTACTATACTATAGCTGGGTATAAATAGTTGTACAACACACTGAAACAATGTTCGCTTTGTTACCAACAATTACCCAAACTTCTGGGGGTAAGCTTATAAGAAATTTAAAAGCTTCCAACTTGATAAGCTTCATTAGTAAGAACTGAAATTATGTATACATAAACATAGAGGATTGCATATCTGGTTATGTTAGCGAAAAAAAGTATCGAGACACTATAACTGGCATTTACTAATCAGCTTCACGCTGTATCCTGCAAACAGCAGGATAAGCAGAGGGAACCTAGTATTAAGACACTCAGTTCTCCACTTTCCGCCAAATTTCGAGGCATTGCATGTGGATTGACGGAACTCAACGCCGGGACTTGGTGCTAGAGCGAACAAATGAAAATATTAATAATTTATTCACCTTTCATTCATCCCGCGACTGGAGATCGAACCCACGATTGTCGCGTTACAGTGACACCTTTGTGCCCCTGCGCTACCTACGACTGCCATAATTTTAAGTCAATTGAAATATATATGTATTATTTTAATTATATTTTATATATTTATATTTCTTAGTCGTAGCCTATAGTTTTGAGTCTTTTAGCACTCCCCTATACTCCCTATTAGGGATTTGGCGTTTACGTAGATTAGGGAGTCCCTAACCTACATAAACGCCAAATTTCAAACATTTCAGTCCCGTTAGCATAGCAGGGCAGACCAAAATACCCAAGTAGGAAACGTATCCACTACCATCCAAATCTCATCTGCAACTATCCACTTAGCCATAGTGCCCAACAAAGATATATCAAGCTATACTAAAGCTATAAAATCGCTAGCCCTACAATCTCATACTAAACACAATCGTGAGGAATATTTGAGAGGCTATTATAAGCTACCGTACGATACATCGCATGGCGCATGGAAATATACGTATATCATTGCTGTTTTATTGTGGGAATATAGACAGTGTACACTTATGTGTTTCTGAAAATATACCTTTAGGTGCAGTGGTTTATTTAATTGATAGATCAACATTCGATGATGGCTACGAAATTGTTTTCCACAGATGTGTCCTTATCTTTTACACTACGGAATTCAATGAAGTTTCCACTAATAGAAAAAAAAATTAAAGAGGGGTTTATATTATATGCACTTAAGGAAGTATTACATACACATTATTTTAGTAATACTACCTTAATATACAAATTTCTTTTTATTTCCTACGAAATCCTACCAGCATAACATTAATCGCTATCTTTTTACCATATACATAGACATTGCGAACTCGTCATGGAATAATTACCCTAACCGGGAACAGAACCCGCTAACCACAAATCGGCTAGCCCCACAAAAGGAGTATCACATCATATTAGTATTTCAGATATTTCAGAGATCGTCTTACCGAAACTCTGGGGAGACACTCGAACCGGAAGAACTTTAGTTACCCAATATACACGTTATTATTTGGAGCGTAAACGCATAGTGAATACATACTTAGTCATATTTAATCCCTTGTGGAATCTTTGGATGTATCGTGGAGTCGTATCACTCTATTTTTTATTCAATTAATCATCGCTACGCATTCAAATCCCTATTTTTTTATAGCTTCACGCTATCTCCGCCATTAACATATTAGGAAGAAGAAGTTTAGAATTAAGAAAGTAATGTTAAGGTGTCTTAACATTACTTTCTTAATTCCTTCTTCCTCAAGGAGTGTTCCTTTCTCCACTTTCCGTGCGACAGACATTGCGTGTTGCGTGGTGAAAATTAACGCCGTGATTTTCTTCTAACCTAAGCGAAGAAATTCATTCCTTCGAGTGGGAATCGAACCCACAGCCAATACAACCTAATGTTGTGCCGCCGCCATGGTCTCCAATGTTTAAAGCATAATTAATAAATATTGAAAAGAAAAAAAAAACAAACAAAAATACTGTTTGTGAAAAAAGAAAGATAAATCGGATTGTTTATTAGATACAACGTATAACGTACACAGATAAACATGCAGATACAATGTACATATCAATTTTTATAAGTCTTCAAAATGTTTCGCATATTGCTGTTTATATAACAATTAAAGTATTTTATATTGAAAAATTAATTAATCGACAAGGCTTAGTCTCGCCTTAAATCTAAAGTCACAATTAAATTATTAATTAAATAGCCGAAACTAACCCAAATAAAAAATCGATCAGACGGACGGACAGACGGGCGGGCGAATGAACAGACAGACAGATTGACAACAAAGTGAACCTATAAGCATACGGAACTATTACAAATTGAGAGTTAAAAACTTTTGCGCTCCAATTTAAAATAGTCATAATAAATAAAGAAATGATGAAATAATATTTAATGGAATAAAAATAATGTATCTAAAGTCCAGTCACAAATGAAAAACTATAACTTGTTACGTCTAACGTTGGCAGCATTAATTATAGCCTCTCGAGATGAACTTTCCAGTGACAATGATATGTGCTATTATTGTTAGGAAAAACAATGAAATTTATAGACGACATATTATGGATGTATACTTTAAAGTACTTAGTTTATAAAACGACTAGTCGTCGCCCGCAACTTTGCGTGGACTTAAAGATTTTTTTCAGTTTCATGTATACAACAGGGTAGGCAGAGGGAACCTAGTATTAAGACACTCTGTTTGCGCTTTGTCTTGTTATCAAAGCGAAGAAATGAAAATATTATGAAATTATCTAAAAACTTTTTAAAAAGAAAAATGGCGTCTAATACAACTTTTTATTCAACAGAAAAGCCAGGGAAGTCTGTTAGAAATACAAACTCTTAAATGTATTTAAATATCAATAACTGCGATAACCGTTTCAAATGATACAAGGCCTTGGGGACGCCTAAGTTACTTTCCTTTGTAACTTCCTAACTAATTTAAATTGACCCTTTCGATATGCTAAAATATACCTAAATTTTGGGGTAATTTTTTTGTTTTGGAGTTAATTAAATAAAACATATTTAACAATCTTAAAAAAGATTAATTTACATTATATGTTGCAATTTTGGTTGTGTTATAAAATGAAATAGTTTCATCACTCTACCTTGCTATATAGGGGATACCGCGTAAAGCTAAAAACACGAAGCGTTCAAATTCCGAAAACGGGCCCGTATATTTCCACGACTTAGGGCCGCCCTTAAATAATTATACATGCAAATAACATCTTGATGGCCACTGTAAGTGATACGCTAATTCTTGGCACGAGGGATTTGTATTATAAATTGTTTCGCCGACTTAAATACCTGTCTGCTATTTTGAAAATGACTTCTTTTGTTACATAAAAGATTAATATTTTATTTTTGTTAAGTCATTATTTTATTATTATTATTTAGGCTTTACGCTGTATGCCGTATATTACAGGTTAGCCAGAGAAAATCTATTGGTAAGTGTCCGATCGAATGTGAGATATTACGTGTTGATTGGTGGATCTCAACGCCGTACTATAATAACAATAATAATGCAATACATATATAATATATGTATAATGTATATATATGTATAATCCGATCACCACCGTAAGTGATATGGGTTGGGGACACACGAGATTTGGACCTTGCAAATTGTTTTATTACTAACTAACTTACTAACTAACTTAAAACGTGTTTTACATACGCCGCTGTATAATCCGTATAAATCAGTTATAATAAAGTTATTGTATAGTTTTGATGAAGTTTTAGTTAGGGATTCGAGACATATGGAGACATATTGCTTACTTGTTGTGTGAAACGGTGGTAGCAAGTTTGATTTTGTAGTGGTCATGGATTCATGCCGTCATCATCATTATTCAATGTTCCCCACACACTACCCAATTGTCAAGACATTGACTGGCGGAACTCAAAGCTGCACTTTGCCTCGTTACCAGTGATAATGAAAATAATTAATACCACCGAGTAAGAATGGAACCCAAAACAATCGCATTCATAGACATAACCTACGCCACGGCGGTCTCAACATATAAAATAACTACATATATTAAATAAATGCCCCGAGGCAAGAATTGAACCTTGATCACAATACCATGCCATAACAAGCATAGCCACAAGGCAAAGCTAGTTAAGTAAACCAACTATATGAACCCTTGCCCGTAGGAAACGAGGGGTCGCGAGGACTCTTATGATATTAAATGGATATACATCGCGACTCTAACGCACCTAAGAAGCACCTGAACATTATAAGTACATGGGATAAATGATGACGGGGGGGTTGATTTTTTTTCTAATTATATACTTGATGACTAAAAGAAATAAGGCATTTGAATTTAAAATTGTCCAGACGGAGAAGACTGATGAGGGAGAAGAATGAAATGCTAATAATTTTTACATTTAATTTATAATATAAAAAAATATGTAATAAATATACTCACTTTATTTATCACTCACAATACAACATGTTTGACAATATACGCTTGTATAAAGTGACATACACGTTGTTATAGCAACGCATATTGTACGCGTCAATTGGTCTCCTTAATTGCATGATTATCGTTTACTTTGCAACAAGTTTTCTTTGACTTGCCTTGTTAATATGTGTTTGTGAAATCTTGCAAGCTCTATTTGGCACACTTATCAATGCCTGGTTGAGCTGAAATTTGGATAACGGCTCCAGCTCTGATAACAAATAAATTACATATATACCTATATATAACTTATTTGTTATCAGAATATTGTTAATCCAAATGACCACCACAATAAAATAGTGATTTAAAAATGTTTGCAAAACCCACCTATTAAAAATATAAAATAAAAGCTTTTAAAATGAAAAGGCTTGATTTGTAAATACATATAAATCCACTATAAAAAAACCTTTAAAAAGGTTTTTTAAATAAATGTTGTATATATTTTCGAATCGAATCGAATAATAATAAAGTTATAACAGAACAGACAGTCCGATTCACGCGATACGCGACGGAATCCTGAAAAATAACCAAACATATGGAGTTTCCTACGTCCTATTAAAATAACAATAATAAATAACATTTGTGCGCCAAAACTTTTCTAAAAGTTTCGAATTAGAAATGGAAAGTGGAGAAAAAAATGTTGACAACATATAAATTGTACTTTCCGGGGGCACGATACGTGACTTTCTAGTGACGGGGAAAACAGCTTATCGATATTTAACCAATAAATTTAAAAAGTTAAATGTGTTATTCCACACTAAGGTTGGAATTTGTAGGAAACGTATTAAAATTAACGCATCAAGCCGCATCTAAATAATTATTTAAATTTATGCGTTTGCAAAATTAGTAAAACTTTTATTATAGGTATGTTTATAATATTTTTTAAAACTGTCAAAACTCTCATCATCACTCTCATCTCATGATAGACAAGAATTAGAGAACGAGGTCACTCATCATTAAATTATCTTCACTTTTAATATAAAAAACAGCAAAACGACATATATTTGAAAACATCCCTTACAAAAAACACGAAGAAACCAATCCAAATAGAATAAATAAGTTTCTTTTGATATACAACTTAATATTAGGAACGGAACGATCGTTTCTAACATACACATACATACATACATATGTATGAAGTAAATTCATTCAAATGTATAGCCAGTTACTTCAATTATACCTTTTTATTTATCTTTCCTGTTTGCTATTACCATGTTTCCCTTTGGGATCCTATAGAGAGTCGACTAACAGAACACTCAACTTGCCTTATGTACCTAATATACATATGTATATTATATATACAATATGTGAGTATTTGAATATTGTGCGTGAACGTTAAAATTATATAAGAACCAACATCAAAAACTATCACCAGTTTTTGTCAAAAATGTACTTCAACGGCGGCACTGGCATAATCATTACGAATTTGGTGTCGATAGAGATAATCTCGGACAGTGGAGGGGATCGGTAGTATCGTAGTCGGTCCCAGGTATTGCTTTGAGCTCCTCGTACTGTAAGACTTTGGACCCTGACTTAGCTCGAGGAATCCATGTAATAATACTAAGTAGTTTCTTATTATCACAATTCTTTTAAAAATCTAAAGAACACGCTTAAAAGTTAGTTTTCTTGTTACCCTGGTCCTCCTGGCAAGAAGGTAATGCAATAAAAATATTGTATTGTTATCGGATGTGAACACGTGTGCAAATTTGCAGGAAAATCGAACACAACAAGAAGTAGGTCGAAATAGCATTGTAAAATTTTCTTGCATATATTGATAAATACAAGAGACGCTAAAAGTCTAGTGTTTGGACTAAAAGTTTTGTGATTGAACTAAAAATCTAGAGATTGGATTAAAAATCTAATAATAGGAATAAAAATCGAATAATTGTTTTAAATTCACTTACAAATACTTTTTAGAAGACATATAAAAATTTTAACGTAGCAGAGCTTACTGGTCTACTTTACGCATTATTTGGAATCATCGTAAATTACGACACTAATGCTATGTAAGTAGGTATATTACTTATTTTTAAAATCCAAAGACTACTTGCAGGAAAGGCAGAGAACTCAGTGTTATACAAGTTTCTATAATAATAGCAATATTACGATTTGTCGCAGCACTCTTAGAAAATTAATTATTTTCATTATCTTCGTCTGGTATCAAGACAAAGCTCGGCGTTGAGCTACGCCACTCAACTGTACCTACTCTGATATGTGCAGGTTACAGCAGCTAATTAAAAAATATTAGAATAATTTTCATTAATCATAATCATGCACGACGCCCGTACAAAGAAACATTCTTAGTAAAAACCTACGCAATATCATTGAATATTTCTTGCTCTGTGATTCCTTCACACACAAAAATCTTATACCACCACAAAAAAAGAACTTGTATCAAGTTATTTCATTACCGTTTGTATCGATATAGAGTTATACAACTCTACACGCTATTATTTATTGACGTTTCACACTATCTATATACATAGGTATGTATGTACATGTATAGAGGCGCTAACTGGGTCAATCTGTTAGTGGAGTTGAGTAGTTTTCAATTTTCACGGTTCTTGTTGTAGTAGCAGGTTCGCTTCGCGCAGAGTCCCTCGTATAGAAGTGTGGGCAGAGGGAACCTGGTCCTAAAACGCTCCGTTCCCCAAGCACCGCCTAATAGCAGAATTATTGGGCGGCGCATGGAGGATGGCGCCGTTACTTAAATTTACATGTCATCTCTGCAATAGATTAGATTTACACTCCGGAGAATAGAATGTTCTCATTTCCTCGCACTGGTAAAAAGACAAAGTACAGCATTGAGTTCCGCCATTCAAAAGGCACTATCTTCGAAACTGGGCGGAAAGTGAGCAATGGAGTATCTTAACACTACGTCCTGTCATAGAAAAAACATTTATATCCACAGATATTATATAGCTGGAGGCAATCAAGAAATTAAGATTAACATTATTAATACACATTTTCTTAAGACCATCGTACTGTCTACGCTAGAGGCCGTTACTTAATTTTACATCTCATCTCATTGGAAGATCTAAGAAGAAAAAACGCCCTCAAAACAAACGTTTGCTAACGGAGATTATAACGGTATCTAATTTAATTGAATTTGAATATTTTATGAATTTGCGCGAAGATTTCTGGTGTAAGACTAGCTATAGTGCGTGGCTGTACCTTTGTCAGTCATGTTTTTTTTTTTTATTTTAATAGTTCGTATATACATCGCTACACTGTATCCCATACACAGCAGGTACGCAGAGGGAACCTATTGTTAAGAGACTCCGTTCCCCACTTTCCGCCGAATTTTGGAGGCATTGCTTATTCAGTGGCGGAATTCAACGCCTGGCTTTGCCTGGACACCAGAGCGCAGGAATGGATATAATTAATTTCCTCGAGTGGAGATCGAACCTACAACTAGTAGCTTTAACAGTCTCACTTTGTATCCCTGCGCCACGACTCGCTTACATTATTCTGGTCTCTGGATTTTTATGTACATATTATAATAAGAACTCGCATGCTCGACTCGAGAGTTCAAACCTACAACTCTCTTCATCAACAATCTAGCTACTTAACCTATTGGTTAAGTACCACAGAATTAGTACGAAAACTCATCAAACTATCGCGCTAAAATAAATTCTTCCGATGAGAGCTAGTACGAGTATAGTTGCTTGACGGATTATGTACGAGCGTTACATCAATATGTTGGAAATCGATTTAACTTGGAAAATCTATCGGAAATATTTTTAAAGCTTTTCGATCATCTTTGGATGAACTTTGAAAAACTATTATTATTATTATATATATATTAAAATATTAATAGGGGAAGTATAAAAATAATTACCTTAAGTTATCTACTTAACACTAGGTTTCCAGGTTCCTTCTGCCTACATGTTCGGGATACATTTATATAGAGACATCCGGTCCACACATCCTACTAAAATATGTTATATAGTCAAAGAATTGCTTAATTTTTTTGTTTCAAGACAACCTCCACTACTAATTACCAACAAACACTATCCCAACAACTGTGCCAGTATAGTGTCATAACATATTCCAGAGATTAACATTTCAAACGCTACAGTAGGGTCAACTTTGGTCTTTAAATTGTTTACTACTTAGCATAATCTTCGTTGCGGCGAAATCTGGGCGTTTATCACACCCACATAATATAATACATATGTATGTTTACTTACAAATATTGTAATATTACTTAAGAAATAAAATAATCTGAAGGCCTGTGTAGACGCGACAGTTGTGGGTTCTATTCCCACTCGAAGACATAAACTATTTCAAAACAAAAAGCACCAAACCTAAAGCATTAAATATGCAACGTCTCGAAAATTAGAAACGGAGTATCTGAACACTACTTAACAAATTGAAGTCTACTTATCTCGCTATGTGCGTGATAAAGCGTGAAGCGTAAGGAAAATTACAATACTCTGAGGTAATTTCAATTATTTAGTCAGATCACATTTAACTACCTTTATATGCACCTAAGTTAGTATTTGCAATAATACCTAAGATCTTATGTGTAAACATACATACAGTGCAAATATGTTGATATTTAAGCCGATTTACCCTAAA
>FAPJ01022699.1:0-13269 GCA_001485985.1 Heliconius ethilla aerotome | reverse complement strand
AAAAAGGAAAGACCTACAATATTAATTCAGTAAAATGATTACCAACATATATTATGGCTTCGATCGCAGTACTAAATCAACACGCGCATAAAGTATCGACGTGTCAAGTGTCAGTGTTGTGACACTTCACGGAGCCACTCGACGCTATCAGCCCCCATATCGGTGTTGTAGATTATAGATTTTTGGTGATGAAATGGATATAATAATGTAATGAGGATATTGTTGATATTTCCTTTTTTTGAATATTGACTAATCGATCTTGCATTGCCCTCATCCAGAGGCTTCCCGTGACCTTGATAAGATCGTTGTCCCACCTAAGGACACCCTACTAGGAATAGTCCGGTTCCTGGCAGCCTCTCGAGAATATTTCTGCCACTTTCTCGAGAACTGCCACTACAATGATTCCTCGAGAAATATAATAAATTGCAATTTGAACTCATTACCGCTTATTCAGAAGCTAACTGCGTTATGATGGCCTTAATTTTAATTGACCTCTAAAATTTCTTACACATATTTCGTTTGTTATCATTTAGAATAAGTACCATTTCGTGTACATGTTTCTGGCCCCTGTAAAGTGTTTCCATGTTACAACCTCTCAGGTAACCATGTCATATATTTTTATTATACTCACACGTTTATGGACATTTTTATAGTTAGAACGTAAAAAATATTTTGTGTAATACATGAAGTACTTCCTTAATAATAGCAATATGTAAAACCTTATTTTATTTTGTTTAGCTTCATTGTAGCCAGAGAAAAGTCTCCAGAGAGGTCTCTGCACACCTCTTTCGCCTCATCCACTGTCATTAAATATGTGACCTTGCCCAGTATCATTGACACTATGTTGAAAGGTCAACCGATGGCATCGGTAGTACCGAGTTGTAATGCTTGGACAATTGCAATGACTCAAAACAACATTACTGTCTTGTCCAAATGTTGATGTAAGTGTAATTTGTTACCTAAGCTTAATAGCGAAAAGCTTAGACAAATGTCACAAAAGGCTGTCTAGAGGCTATCAAGAACCGGATGTTGAAGAAACTGGCCTAGAGCCAATATTGCTTAAATGGTGCAGAACACTAAGAATTCTTATGTAGTGTTCGTTATTGGTAGCTCGGTTCTACCAGCGTTATTATTATTTTTAGATTTACTCGTATCCCGCATATAGCGGGGAAGACAGATGGAACCTGGGACAGTAGTGTTAAAGCACTCAATTGCCTACTTTCCGCTGAATTCTGGAGACATTGCGTATTGTTTTGTTGTTTATCGCCGCGCTTTGCCTCGTAACCAAAGCGAGGAAAAAAATATTTAAAAAAAAAATTCTCGAGTGGGAATCGAACATACAATATGTCGCGATTATAATCCCTGCGCCAAGCTTTTTGTCTTTCTTCTAGTGAAAGTTCTATAAAAATCAGTTTAGCAATTTAAGAGATTAGCACGAACAAAAACATTAATGCAGACAAAATTTATTAAAACGTTTGTTTGTGTTTGCTTAAATATATTTATTTATTGCTATTGTATTTTCATACATTGGCATTGCAATAAATAATACAAAATCGACAAAAACATAGATTTATATAATAACAGAATAACGATCCAATAACTTTAACTCGTATCATAAAGATCATTCAAACTTTCAACAGCTATTAAACAACGTCGTAAAGTGTTAAAAACGTACGTAGTCATTTCAGCTACTTGTAAATCACGAGTATTTATCTTAACTTCCAATGGATTTAAACAAAAATTAAATCAGTTATCTTTACGCCATATCCCGCAGCAGCAGGGTAGGCAGAGGGAACCTAGTGTTAAGACACTCCGTTCTTTCCAAAGAACTCTGCGCTCGAGTGAGGATCGAACCCACAATCAGTCACGTTTACAGTGAAACATTGTGCCCCTTCGCCACGACTGGCTTCTATGAATTTAAATAGATTAACAAAATAACTGCTAAATATAAAATAACTGTTAAATAACTTGTTAACTGTTTCTTTTGATTATGGTTTTGTTTAGAACAAATATCCTTTAATACATCGGTACCATTATTTGTTTTATCGAAACTACATGCCTATACGCGTAACTGAAATTTTTAATAAATAAAAATGGTATTACCATTTCGTCCGCATCCTATTCTGAAATTCAAGGGTTGTAAAAAACGTGACGCAACCTTCGATTGAAGAGGGTAAGGACGGTTGCATAACTATGTCGCTATATATTTTATCTACATAAATCAGCTCAACGCTGTGTGCCGCTCACAGCAGAATAAGCAGAGAGAACCTAGTGTTAAGACACTGTGTAATACTAAAAAAACCTATGGGGCATGGAGAACAGACTATTTTAATACTAGGAACCCTAATGCTAATCGTAATCCTAACCTAATCTGCTATATGCGAGATACATCGTGAAGCTAAAAAAGTATGTATATAATATGTATTTGTATAAGAAAAATAATTTAAAATTTTGCGAGTTATTACCATTATGAACCATGTTAAATACTCTTTCATTTAGAATCATAATTAAAAAGTTGATTTATTAAAATGAAACGAAGCTTGTAAACTATAATACTTAAATTAAAATTTAATTTTACACGAAACAAAACTTAATTAAAAAAGAATGACATCTAACATAGTTTTTTCTCTATATTAAGATAATAGTTTATATACTTTAATTTTACACTTTTCCGTTCCGGCAGAAATTTCGAAAAATCTGTTTTTAGTACTTCCTCTCAACCTACCTTTATACCAAATTTCAACTAGTAGTATAATAGTTTCATCTGTGCGTTGTCGTACTCAGTAACGAAAGAGTAAATTTTGTACATATTTTTTTTAGCTTCACTCTGGATTCTGCACATGGCAAAGAAGGTGGGAATCTGGGAACCAAGTGCTAAAACACTCCGTTCATATTAAGACATTTCCGTTCTCTACTTTCGGCTACGACGACCTCTGCCATACCTACATATGTATTTAGATAGATATTGAAAGAATGTTAATAAGCAATAAAGGCGAAAAGCCTTATCCTGAAATATGGGAGCCGCAATGCAGAGATAACGTTTCACGAACAAATAAAATTTCTTTACTTCAAGTAAAGGGACGCTATCAGTTAAGTACAAGATTCCCTACCCACCCTACTTTCGCCCATTTTTCGAGACATAGCATATTTTTGCGGATCTCAACCACGCGCTTCGTCTTGTTACCAGTGCGAGGAAATGAAAACTATCCTCCCGAGTGAAAGTCATTCAAATTGTTATAAAGTAGAAATTCAAACAATTATAATAGTTTTAAACTAAAAAGCTTACTATTTAACAAATAATATAGTTTCAACAGAAACAGCTAACTAAGGGTTGTAACTAATAACTAAGGTCGAAGCTCGCCGTCCGACGAAAGTTTATACCTTATACCTACATAAAGTTATAAAAAGTTCTTTCCAAGCTTATTAGAAATGAAATGTTTATGGCTTATACTTTTATAATTATTTAATAAGTTGAGGCCATTCGTGGCGCAGGGGCACAAGCGTGCGACTGGAAACGCAATGGTTGTGGGTTCGAACCCTTTCGGGATATTAAATATTTTTTCTAAAATTTATTTTTTTTATTTCTTCGCTCTTATGTCGAGGCAAAGCGCGGCGTTATGTTCCGCCACTCAACGAGGAATGTATCGGGAATAGGTTGAAAAGAGGGGAAACTGAGGTTTTTAATATTTAAGTGGCGTATGCTTACTCTGCTGATAGCGTGAAGACTAATAAAATATTCGTCCTTATACATACTGAGTTAATGTGAATATGAACTTAATAAAGTAAAGTATAAATTTGACTCGAAAATGAAAAATATTAAACATTTCATTCCTTCGAGTGAGAATCGAACCCGCAACCCATGCGTTTACAGTGTCACGCTTGTGCTCATTTACAAAGGTGGCCTTAACATCGTCTATTATAACAAGTAAATAGGCAAATTAAAATAGTTGCACGTATTATTAAATAGTAATAAAATATTAACGTTATTATTAGAACAAACGATCGAAGAACAAGCGCTCATTAAATCGGCTTCGGCTAGGTTTATTGTGGATTCCTGTCTTTACGACTTGTCGCGTACTATATGTGGGTATGTCTGTTGTTACACTATTGCTCAAAAATATTTAGATAGTGTTGCTAAAACAATAAGAAGCCATGAGTGTTAAGTAAAGTGATTTGTCTCTCTATTATCTCTGCCTACTGTGCAGTGTGTGCGCATATGTTATAGCTTAACTAATTTTAAATACGACATGTACATGTCTCCTCCAGAAATGTGTAAATATCCATATAAACATTAATGGATCGACTTTAATACTGGATTCACTATGATTTTTAGTTGCCGAGAAATTTGTGGACAAACATACAAACAAACGGACGAATCCGCAAGTGGTTGATATATTTTCTTAGTCTTTTTATACCCAACTTTAAATAAAGTATTAGGTATTATGTAAATATATTAATGTATGTATACTTATTTGTATAAAGCCAGTAGAGTCGTAAACCAAAATTAGGCGTCAGGGCGTCTGTTGTGTAATGTGGAAATAGGTCACAATTATTTCACTTCTATACTATTACAGTAGTAGGATACATTTCTCGTGTAGTATAAATATTTGCTAAATTTATGATGTTGAGGTCATTGTGCCCTCGTGGCACAAAGGTTTGCCCGTAAATGCAGCGATTGTGGGTTCATTTCCCATTCGAGAATATGAAATATAATATTTTTGCTCTGATAACGAGGCAAAACGCAACGTTGAGTTCCGAAACTAAACACGCAATGCCTCTAAAATTAGAAAAGAAAGTGGGCAGTGGAGTGTCTTAACACTAGACTCACTCTGTCTATCCTGCTATATGCGGGATACAGCGTGAAGCTGAGAAAAAACTGCTTTGTTAGAAGTAAAGTACTTTGTAAGTTACATACGTAAAGGCGTAGCGTTGGGTGCCGCCATTCGGCAGGAAAAGTTGGACGGAAAGCGGGGGACGTGGTGTCCCCCAGTACTAACGCGGGTAACAAGAGGTTAAAAATTATTAATACCTCCGAGTGAGAATAAAACCCAAAACTTCCAATCCATACTTACGACAAAACAACTTATCTACACCAAAATCACGTGCAAAACTATTTTTTTAAACCACAAAACAGAAATACACACAAACACAAACACATAAAATATACACATACCAGCTCATTACAGTCTCTATCCAATTATATCACGCGAGTGCACACGTGGGAACAATGGTGAACAACGTCGGGCTCATCCGGGTAATCCCCGCTAAGCTTCTTAAATCTCAGTTAACTTATTAACGAAATGGAACCCTTTCTTTAGTTTGTGAAAATCAAAAATTAGTATTAAACCATAAATTATTATAAAAAGTTAATGTTAATTGTTGAATTCATAGTGTTAAGATATTCCGTTTTACGCTTTTCATATAGCGGCGGAACTCAACGTCGCGCTTTTTCTTGTACCTAGTACAGGACATAAAAATAAGAATAATTCATTCAATTAACATTTTATTTATCTTTTTCAGCTTCGCATGTAACAGGATAGGCAGAAAGACCCTAGTGTATTCTGTACACACTGCAGAAATCAACTTTACGCTTTACCTCGACACCCGAGCAAAATAATAAAAATATTAAATAATTCATTTTCTCGAGTGGAAATCGAACCGACAACCTGTCTAGAGTCACACGCCTGTGCCACTGCGTCACTATAGACCCCAGACATTTTATTCTATTAATAAATAACTCCACCAGCAAAAGATTTAAGCCAATAAAAACACGTTTTACACATTATATTTCATCATTACAGAAGACACGTGACTCGAGGCTTATTGTAATAAAAATACGCTGCAAGTTACATATTGTATCCGCGAATAGTATTACTAATATTAGATCATTGTTTATGATTCTTTTTAATAATAAATATTATTTTTTAGTTTTTAGGATAGGCAGAGTACCACCTAATTTTCAAAACATTGCATCTTTGGTCAACGCCCTGCTTCTTCTTTTTACTGAACCCAAGAAATGAATAAGTATTGTTACCTCGAGTCGTAATCGAACCAAAACTGTCGCGCTTAATATCGGACGTTCCTGTTAAGATAAAAAAATATTTTTATTTTCCAGTTCTCGTTAATTATTTCGTTCTAATCAAACATAAAAAAATACAGTCGAATTGATAACCCCCTTTTCTTACTGAGGTCGGTTAAAAATATGTCCGAGTTGGATTATACTTTCGTGATGAGTGGTGGAACTCAACGCTTTTCGTCGTAACCAGAGCAAAGAAATGAAAATATTTAATATTACATAGCCTGGAGTGGGAATCGAACCCTCAACCTATCGTGCTTACAGTCGCCAGCTTATGCACCTGCGCGAAAACTGAGAAAACTCAAAAAAAATATTTACTTTAAATATACAGGTTTCGATTATGGATTTCAATTTCAGATATTAGATTAGTATATCTTGATGTTGTCAATAAAGATAGAAGGTAAATATACCCCTGGAAAGTTCGAAGCTACTTAGATTTGAATTAGAATATCAAAGCTCTTGAAATGTAAATCGAAAATGTTATTACTTGATTCTCGGCGGCTTCCTATATTACTTTGCGCATATGTTTTATGAAATTTAAATTAAGTACAAACAAAATTCCAAATATTTTACCGTTTGTTCTTATATCCCGCATATTACGATATATTTTATCTTTCGTGTAGGAGTGTAGGCAGGGAGAATTTAGTGTCAGATTGTCCCGAAAGAGTGTTCTTTTCTCCGGTTCTTTTCCGAATTCGAAATATTGTCGCGCCGTGACAAAACACCACAGCTTCTGGCTTTGAACATGTTTATTTTACTATTTCTCGATGGTCTTTGTTTTGATAAGCAACTTTTTTCACGAAAGACATTGCAATAAAATAAGACGTTTTAATTACTTTTTTATTACTATTTGTGAAATCGGAAACAGATAATAAAATCGTTTGAAATCGTTTATTTGTAATCGATTTAACTCGCCGCCAAAAATTATCGATTTGCGTTTTTGTTTGTGATTGATTGAAATTTAGGATTTTTATCTGTGGCATTAAATTTTTTACTATGTAACTCTAGTAGAGTTAGAATCGCAAGCTAGGAACATCATATCTTTTAAATATTCTATTTTAAAAATACCATGTTTACCTGCGGCTTCGCCCGTAGTCAAATTATGTGCTAGATAAGGCGAAGTAAAAAAAGTTAAATATCTACATATGCAGTCTATACAGAAATTGTGCATTCGTCTCATGTAATATTTAAAAAGTGCAAATATGTCGTTGTTGCACCTGATGAGTTCTATTGTATTTGAATCAATGTATATTATTGCCAATTTACGTGCGACTTCTGAACAAATACTGTATGAACTGTAGTAACATTAAGGCAACAACATAGTCATTTTTTTTTAATTTAAAATTATTACCATAGCAAATAAAATAATTTAAGGTAATTTAATTTAGGTTGCTTTTTTTAAATTACATAATTTAAAGAAGAAAAAACTATATATGGAAACCAATATAATATGATTTTCTGCGTTTGATGATTCCATCTACTATAATATATTTCTTCCTCTATACAGGTTCAACTAAAGTAACCTAGTGTAAAGACACTCAATCCTTCCCACTTTCGGTCCAATTTTGAAGACATTGCGTAATAATTTACGAAGGTCAACACCGCCCTTTGCCTTAAAACTAAAGTGAGAGAATCGAATCCACAACCATAGATTTCAATAATGCTCTAATATAACACAACTAAAACCCAAACGCCTGGCCACCCTACACCTTTGGCAACGTATACCACATTAAACGGTGAATCAACAAACAATGGTTCCGAAATAACGTGGTGCTAGTAAAGAGGAGCTCCGGGGCCGGACTATAGGTATAGCCGTATAGCCCACTAGCTGTCTGTCAACGGGCTTTGTTCGATTCAATCGTAAATTATTTTCTATTTTATACATGGTGTTATTGACACGTGTTTTATTGAGAGTTTTTTGCGTATGAAAATATATTTTTTGTTGTTTTTTAGCTTCACATTGTATATCGCACATAATATAATAAAAAGAGGAAATCTGGAAACGTATTGCGTTTTGAGTAGCAGAACTAAACGTTGCTTTTTGCCTTGTAAAAATGAAAATATTAATAAATAATATTCATTCTCCCGAGTGAGAATCGAACCCACTATCATCGCGTTTATAGTTACACGCTTGCGCTACTACGCCACGACGGCCTCTCGATACGTAGGCATATGTGGCATTGACCTCGCATGTACAATATGGAGTTCCTCAAATATTGTTTATAGCTTCATAAAAGGTTTACTTTAACTTCAGTTAACACTTTGAAACTGTAGTGATGATATATGGAAAGATATTTGATAGAGTGTTTATTTTCTCCCGATTAGATTGAAATGTAAAGTTGTTTATATCTCTTAGTAGACAAAAATCGTAATTAATACTGAAAAATAATTAGAAATAATATAGATACGTCATCAACCCGGCGGCGGCGTGGCGTTCAGTTTCACAAGTTAGCACTCTATGTTTCGATTTCAGAAGGAAAACGGAGACAGAATTATTAGACACTAGGTTCTCTCTGCTCATGTAAATCTATACGTTGAATTACACTATATTATACCAACGCCACACCTCGGCTATACAAGTCAGGGTGCGGCGTTAGGTACCACGAATCAATCGGCATTAGTAGATAAAGGAAATGGTACAACCACTAAAAATATGACGAAGACCTAAAATTTAAATAAGGAAATATTGTGTAAAGTAAATTTGTTTATATTTCAAAAATAGACATCAATTTACACGCACGCGTAGTCGCTATTTCAGGCACTCATGTATGTACATATGGATATACTTAAAAATTAACCAATCTTTCGTAGAAAGTGTCTGGACATCGTCAAAATAAGCAATTTTTCTATACAATTTAACGTTTTTTTAGCTTCACGCTACATCCCGCAAATAGAAGAGTAGGCAGAGGGAACTTGGGAACCTAGCGCTAAGACAATTCGTTCCGTTAAGACACTTTCGTTCTTTTCCTCCGAATTCTGTAGGCATTCAATGGTAAGCGAGTGTTACCAGTGCGAGAAAATTAAAATTTTAATTATTTCATTTCCTTGAATGGAAATCAAACCCCCAACCTGTCCCGCAATACGACTGGCCTCAAAAGTAATCTTTGTGTGTATACAAAATTCTGACATGTATATAATTTTTTGTAGTCTACTCAATTCATTGATCGATTTTGATTATGTTTAAGATTATTTTTATATAGGTGGCTATAGATAAAATTTATATTTATATTTATAGGTTTTTTGCAACGTTTGCAAGATATAGAAATGAATCAAGTATATTATAAGGGCATGACTTCAAGGAATACCCACGTAGTAGTTCATTGAAAGCAGTCTTTGTGGAAAACTAAACAACAGGAAACGGAAATGATGTCCATAAACTTATTTATTGTTGTCTCTTTGTTCGTAACTCGTAATAATTATAAATACTGCGAAACACAATTTGTAAATAAATCATTTTATATATCTTTAAAGACCTAGAGCAGGTTTTATTTTTTCAGTATAAGCAGGCTATACTGAAAAAATAAAACCTGCAGGCAGGTTCTAGTTAGAACCTATTGCCACTAGTCAGGACACTCTGTCCTTGGCTTTTCACCCGGATTTGAGACATTTTGCGTTATGTCGCGGAGCTTAACGCTGCACCTAACTTGCGTGCTATACGTGAATTTTTGTCCAGCTTTCCAGAGCAAGACAACTAATAAAATCAATCCCCTAATGGATCGAACCCATAACCCATGCTTTTACAATATTTCTAATTATAGAGGTGGTTTTAATTAAAATTAAGCCTTTGTATAAGGCTAATAACAAGCCCGATAATAACGTCAAAATATGGCCCCAAGTCAATAATAAAGTCACATTGTAAATAACAAAATTATTTATGTTCTAAGTCAAACGTAGAAATAAGTAGACGAAAAAGGAAACGCTAGATGAATATAGAATAATTCACGTTTATTGGAGGTTTGTAATTATTTAGTATGGATTAACTAAAATTTATTACTTTATAAGCCTTATTGATTGAGTGGATTGATTAATGAATAAACGATTAATCGGTTTTTTATGTTTTTTTTTCAACGTCCCGCAAGTAGCAGGGCACAGGGAACCTGGGAACTTACTGTTAAAATACTCTTTTCTCAATTAAAACATTTCCGTTGCACACTTCTACAAGTAATAATAAATTCCACTTTTATAATAATCCGATAAAATCTTTGGTTATTAGTTATTGAAAATAATATTTTGGGTCCAGGTGTGAACCTTGTGGCATACCCGAATAAATTTTAACTTTAAAGCCTTTAACTACCAGATTATATATTAAATATGTCTTTTAAGAGAGTCAGAGGAGACCTCGTTTGACCTTCAGGAATACAATGTCGATGATACTGGAGGAAGATCACGTAAAAAGTGTAATATACGTCACGTAAAAGGTATGGTAATAAATCTTATATTCTGGTATTACTTGGTAATTTGGTTACATGTAAAATATATATAAAATATTTCATTTCCTCGAATGGGAAACGAACCCGCAACCTGTTGCGCTTAATAGAGTTACCTGGGGCAATTACAATATGTCATAATTATGTCGTCATACAAGAACCAGTCAAAAGCCAGTACGTATGTATAATATAGAAAAGAATTAATCGATACCAGACAGTTGCTGTCATCGTTTTGCTGAAATATCCTAAAGCATTTTTTTCGTGTCTGCAAAATTTAGGAACTTTTAAACATCAATAACTATATAATTATGGAAGTTATTAACCTTCTGTACATACGAACTGACCGACAAAAACACTTATAAAATACATATACTACATATATTACCTACATATATTAAAATAGTATAAAATAGAACATATATTAAACTACATAATTATATTGAAATACTATAAAATAGAACAAAGAAGAAAATTTTATAAGAACTAAGATTATGAAATCGATGTTAGCCATCGTTTAAGCGTCGAGTAAGTATATCTCGCGGGGCTTACAGCAATACTCGCCTTTGTTGGCGGCTAAGTCCCCTCACGTACATGTACACAGCTTGTTGCGGATTATATTGGGTTGAACAAGTGTGAGATTCAGCGAATAATCTTTCATAACTCCTAAATATACTGACGTGTACTGACATCGACTGACAATATTGAGGACTGACATATCAAAAAGTCGGTGTGCAATTAATTTACTTGCAAATTGAATGAATGGGATTGTAAGTCATTAATAATGTATATTTTTTTGTTGTTGTTAACCAATTTCAAAATAAAAAGAAAGTCAGCAATTCGACTGTATTTTTTTAGGGTTCCGTATCTCTAAAGGAAAAAATGGAACCCGAGATCGCCTAGAGATTTCAAGCTAAAATTATCTGTATAAAATTCGCTGCGGAATCCGAGTCTAAAGGTCAGTAACTCCCGTGGATTTACAGTTATGATATTTGGCACCAAGGGAGAACTTACAACACAAATCAAGAAAAACAACCGAAATTGAACGTTTATAAGTATTTCTTAAAAAAAATCAATACCAACCTATATTCATCGTAATTCATTTCATACTAAGTAAGTGCATATGCATGCAAACTTAAGTTAGTAAGCTTTTATAAGTTGTACTTTTCGTTGACCTACAATCCTGAATTAGGTACGGAAGCCTCGGCGAGCAAGTTTGACTCGCACTTACCTGTTTTTTTCTATTGGCTAAAACTTAATTTTTATTTCATAGTTCTGTCTGGTCAGAAGACAAAATGCAAAATGCATAGAGTTTCTCCACTCCACGAAAATTGGGTTGTGCGTGGGGAATGGAGTGTCTTTAGACTAGGTTCCCGCTACCTTCAATGCTATACGCAGAATTCAACATGAGACCAAGTAAAAAAATCTAAGAAATTTCAGTTGAGAACTGAATTCAAGATCTGAAATTCAATATGATACTAAAAGCTTAGCAAAGAATTACACTATACCTATATAATATCATCGTAAGTGAAAACATTGTGGAACATATAAATTACTTCAAAATATGAGATGGGATCTCCAGATGGGATTCCATTAAGATATCGTTTGACAGCTATGACATGGATATATGGAAATATCTACATATGTATATGGCCTATAAACATCTTTGTGACGTAATATCTCGTAGGTTCATTGTAGTTTAGTATACAATAAATTACCGTATGTTATAGTTAGAGGCCAGTCGTGGAGCATGGGGACTGTAAACGCGGTAGGTTTGATTACAGAATTCGATGGAAAATAGAAAACGCAATTGTCTTAATGGGAACGGAGTGTCTTAACACTAGGTTTCCAGGTTCCCTGTGCCGAAGAAAAGAAAATGAAAATATTTAATATTTAATGTCCTCGAATGAGAATCGAACCTACAACCGTGAAGCTGATTTAATATTAATATTTTTTTTATCTAAAATATTCTATTTACTGCATTCAACCAATGCAATTTTCATACATACGTAAATAGTGCACCTTTGGGAAATGTAACCGAGTGTACGAGCTTATCGATCGTCCTCGCCCAGACGAGATACGCTGATAAAAAAATAAATTTAGTTATTCTTTTTTAGCTTCACGTTGTATTCCACACATTGGAATGTAGGCAGGAAACCTTGGAACTTAGAGTTAAGGCACATTCGTTCCCAATTATCGTGAGAATCGAAGCCGAAACCTATCCTGCCTTTAAATTTTGGAAAAATTACTGCACGCTTCTCTCATTGCAGGATAGGTAGATTGAACCTAGTGTTAAGACACTGTTCAATATTAATATTATTAGCATGTTGAGAGAACTCAACACCGCCTTGTCTATCGGAGCGGTAAAATGAAAATATTAAAATTTCCATTTCCCGACCGGAAATCGAACCCATAATCGTCCTGTTTACACTCCCCACTGCCAGCCCCTGCGCCACGAGGGCACTAAAAACATGCATCAATAAAAATAATTGGTCGATTTCCCTGAATATGATTCATCTTTCCATTGAAATATACTCGGTATATCAAAACGCGATACACCGCTCGAGTGCTGCGGGCTAATTGATCGCGCTCGAGTGTTTGTATTCACCAAAACGTATATAGAAATGAACATCGATTTATTTAAATTATTTATGAATTTTAAATATAGGATATCATATATGCTGGAGGATGTTCACGAATAATGTATATATGCGTTGTGTTGTGGGTTCAATTCTTACTAAATAAAAATATTATATTTTTAACCGACTT
>FAPJ01022555.1:0-10547 GCA_001485985.1 Heliconius ethilla aerotome | reverse complement strand
TAAAAGGTAGCCAGAATTAGTTCCACACCAACCTGTCGACAAATATCTAAACAATATCATTGTATTATATTGAGAACCCCCAAATAACCCCAATAAAGTACTTGCGAACGCATCTTTTATTTGTTTACTTTATAGCACCTGCAATTTAGGGCCGTGGCGAAAGACCAATCGACTTACACCGTTAATAACTCTACTTACTAAAGTATTATTGCAATTTGCTTTCAAAATATGAATCTTATTCCTCGGTAATACTGTTGTTTAAAGTGCAATGAATAAATTCGTTTTCAGATTAGTCTATATATTAGAAATCAATGAATTTTGAACTCTATTATCGTGTGATAGAGTTGTTTTTATTTGTACAGTGTGCCGCCAGAGTAAGAAGTACAAAAAAGGCTTTTTTTGTGTTTTTGTATCAGTCATTTAAGCGAAGCGACCGTAACAACAATATTTAACTTATGTCGGTCTTGGAATGGTAAAGTGAAGAGAGTAGTCAATGTGTGGGATGTTTCGTGAACAATAAATATTGGTTTGACTCTACGTTACTTGTTCCTCATCACTTTTAATAGCGTTAAAGGATTTCTTTACTTTTTTTTATTATCATGATGGAAGGAGATGGAAAAAAATAAGAAATAAGGTTAATTTTATATCATATTATTGAAAAATTCAAAAAATAAGTTAGATGTTCTGTATACTCGTATCTGTATACCATTTTTTTCCGTTAGTAAGTGATGAAATGTGAATGAAAAATAACCTACAGCTGGAGCCATAAGGGGGGACGCAGATATTTACTATATAAATTTCTCGGGGATGTAGGTAAGAAGAAATTTTAAAATCCCAAAGGGATTAAGCGAAAAATGGCAGTTTACATTTTGTATTTCATACAATTTTTGGCCAATTAAAATAACTATAATAATTTATTACAATGATTTAGACATTAAATTAAAAACTTAAAATAAATATAATTTCAATATTAAATTAAAATTATTTCTGGAAAAAGAAGGAACGAACGAAGAAACGAAGGAAGGACGAAGGACGCGTTGAAATCTTTAACAGGTAACTCTACCACTACCGATTATGAGCATTTTTATGAATGTGCCTTAAAAGAAAAGAATAACAATATGAATAAAAAAATGAACTTTTTCTTAATTAATCTTGCATCAGATTGGTATTGAGATTTTCGCATTAAGTTTGCACACAATAGAGATAGATATTCTATTGAGTTTTTTACGATCATAATACATAATTCGAATTTAAAAGAACATTTTGTGAAATTGATTTTAACGTATTACAATTCGTCTTTCCAAGAATTCTATTTCAAAGGAGAAAAAACGCTTTGTCTTATTGAAAAATATTTAAAGCATATTTTCAAATTTTCCCTATCTATCTTCCTATCTAATAAGCAGGCTGTCCAGTCCTTAATCGTTAAAATTTAGCGTTAAGTTATAAATCAAACTTGAACTTGAAATAGGTTGTACAGCGACGCGAGTCTACTGCACCCAGTAGGTCATCTTACATCTATTTATAATAAACGTAAACTGATTTACTCACAGTGACAGTTTAGGCTGACTTGTAACAATGTGCTTAATAAAATCTAAGAAACTGAATTTGGCCCACTTCCAAATTTTTATTATCTTGGTGCTTGGCTGTTATACGTTGCTTAGATGATAATAAAATAACGTGATTTCAGTGATCTGATGATAACCGGTCTTTACAGGTTACTAATAACTACCCGAGTTTAGACTGTAGCGCATTTTAAGTGCATGTAAGTGCGGGTTATTAGTTATTTTTAAATTATACCTTAAATAAAAGCTATTTAAAACTTTCCATATTGCAAGGTTGAAAGAATGAGCCTAGTGACATGACATCCCCTTCTTTATTTTCCGCATAATTTTTAATGAATGGAACTCAATAACTCGTTTCGTCTACTTGCGTGGGGAAATTAATAAATTAAATTAATTTATTTTCCCTAGAAATAATCGAACCTATAATCGTCGCATATACAATCAAACATTACGTACTTACAAGTGGCAGAAACGCTAATATTCTAAGTTAAATGTTATAAATTCATGTCATAAGTCGGCCCCGCGCACCGCCGCGCCGGCCCGGCACCGGCCCGGCACCGGCCACACTGTAACGGTGTAGCACGTTTTTCTACCGAAATGCCGGAATGTGGCCCACAATAACGAGATAGATGAAGATATTTTAAAGATAATTGCAATCTTACTTAAATAAATTGTTTAACTTAAAAAGTTAAATCTAGTTGAAGCTGTATAAGTGGATAATGAAAATACTTTTTTACAAAATTTTGGTACTTATACGTGTATATGATGAACATTGTTTACAACGGTTCTGGATTCGGTCCCCATTTAAAGGAATGATTATATTTAATCTATTTTCACTTTCCGGCGTTGGTAGACGAAATTCCACGTAGAGTTTAGCCACTCCACACTCAATGTCTCCAAAATTCGGGATAACGTAGAAATGGAAATGTCTTAACATTAAGTTATGTATATTATTCACATATTTGATATTGCCGACCGTGCCACACGGGAAAAAGCATGAAGTTACTTTTTTTACAAAAAAAGAACTGGTGGTAGGTTGTGGCACTCTTCTTTCTTCTAAAAGACTCTATCGTTGCTAGATTTCCATTGCGACTTATTCCAAATGTTAATGAAGACTGAAAAAAACATTATCATCATGATAATGATTCATTATTAAAATAGAGCCGCCCAAGTCCACCAGTGCAGTATAATATAGTACATATCTATCAAAATATAATACAATTTCTATAATTATAGCTAACGATAATTCTCTTCTTAGTTTTGAACTATATTCACATTTATCTGTCTAGGCCGCCCACATTTTCCTTTTTCATATTTTCCGCCCAGCTTACGAAATATTGCCTATTAAGTGCTAGAACTCTCTCTCTCTCTCTCTCTCTCTCTTACTTTTTAAATATAACGTAATTTCACATTCACTTCCAGAAAATAATGGGCTCAGATCAACACAGTTCAGTAGCTCTACATAATACGAGAATAACTGCAAAAAATCTTATTAATATTTCAATCTATGAAATATTGTGCAATATCTAAACGCGGATAACGGTTAAGTTTTTGACCGTTTCTTTTGACATCGTATATAGAAGTGGTTTTAAAGTTAGGTAGGTATAAGTTATCTTCTTAGAAGAATTTTATTAACATGACATAGTATTTTTTGCCAAGGTGGTGTATGTGTATGGTAACGCAGTGTAACAGTACAGACTAAACACGATCGTTGTGGGATCGATTCTCATTTGAGGGAATGATTATGTTCACCTGGGCACGTGCCCAACGTGTGGCCGTTGTGGGTAACGCAACGGGTTGTGGGCTCGATTCCTTCTCAAGAAAATTAAGTGTTCAATATTTACGTTTTCCGCCGGATTCTGGAGGCATTGCTTCGTGGACCCAAGCGGAACTGGAACGACTGTCTTGACACTAAATTCCCTCCTTTGGCTTTCTTCGCGCTTAACTAACAAAAAGGAGGAAACGGTAGCTTATGAGTTAAACTTGTATTTGTTTTTACTAAATACAATAAAAAGAAACTATTTAGAAGCCGTTATATATAAAACTTCTCATTATTCTATAACAAATATGTGAATAATATACATATATTATGTTCTAGAACATCATACATAATTCATATCTATTAATTGACAATGCTTCATTCAAACGGATTTACAAGCTCTTTTGAATAAATAATAGTATTAAGTGGTTGTAACGTCATAAATCTAACACTGAAACAGTTTGGAATTAAACTCATTGTGAGATAACGACACGATGATAAAGAAATAAAAAGGAGAACAAAGAAAAATCTGAAATGTATGTCACTGGGACGAATCATTAGATGCCGAATTCGATGACACACGCCGTGTGGTCTGAGTGAAGAGTTGAGGCGGATAGTATATAGGATATTAAAAAACGCTTCTCGCTTTTTAGCGTATAGCAAGGTGGACAGGGCGAACCTAATGTGAAGACACTTCGTTTGAACCTACAATCTCATTTTGGACATAAAGACAAATATTAAAATTAATTACATTAAGCAGTTTTCTGCAATCTAGTTGTTAAGGCAGACGATAAAACTAACTCCCCAATTATAACAAAACACTTACCATTAAAAAATATCAACCGAATCCGCTATCGCTTATAACTTACAACCCGTTGATCCGTTGTATAAGAAACCGATTCTCTGTAATGACGGACTACTGTAGTCGCGTATGGGGGCTGGTACAACGGTGCTCGTGCCTGTGGGCCTTCATATGATGAATCAGTTAAAGATATTAGCAGATATTATATTAGAGTATTAAATTATAATTATAGTTTAGAATATGTATATTATTATATATTGTACTTGTATTAAAAAAAATATCGATGGTTTCTCATTATTGTTGTAAAGCTTAATGCTATGTCTTTAGAGTTTGAGGTCGTCGTGGTGCTGTTAATTACTAGGAGGAATGAACTATGTAAAAATGTTATTTTTCGATCTGGTAGCAAAAAGAAGCGCGGCATTAATTTCCGCTACTTAACTCGCAATATTTCGAAAATTCTGCAGAGAAAGTGGGACGGAAGTACCTTGACACTAAGTTCCCAGGTTCCCTCTCCTTACCCTGCTATGTACACGATACAGTTCGAGGCTAAGAAAAAATATCATTCTTGACAATATTAATTAATACACTTATTTATTTATTATTCCAATTTCACTTTAAAAATTAAAATGGAGAAATTTAGAATTTTCAAAATATAGAAATTTTTACTGTGATCAAACTTTCTTATAGTTTTTATTATATTACTTTTATATTTAAAGAGCTTTTAGATATTTTTTTAATTACAATATCTGATGTAAAAATTAGATATACACTAAAAAATGCTTTACATATTACATAAGTCGAAAGATATCAAAAGTATTTTACTTAAAGCAGCTTCGCGCCAAAGGTAATCTTGAGATTTAGGTTTATCCCCGGTGAACACAGAACTCGGCACCCATATGGATCTACGATTCTTTAGTCGTATTCAGGGATATCGAGAACAACCAATCTATCACTTGAGAAAGGCTATATCACATTAATCGTTTCGAGAACCCACTATACCTGCGGTCTACTGAGATTACTTTGGGCACTTACCACTGTGTATCTGTCGTAGACCATACGCAGCTCTTATTTGGCCTCGAAGGCGAAGTCGTCGATAAAAATAATGTTAAAAAATGAATTTACAATTTTATTGTAAAATACTAGATAAATGTACCGCTAATAGAAATTCACAGACAAAATTCAAATATACATAATAAAACTTAAAATAAAGAAAGTAAACTTTTATGAAATAAACCGTATGACTTTCCAATATTATAATAAAATATTCATGTAAAATTTTAATCGACGAGTCACGTTTAAACATAGCTAAATATCTCAAATCGGTATTTACGAGAAACTGTGAAGTGGGAAGTCGCGGCGAAGTGGGACGCATCTGACTGTAAGCGCGACGGTTGTGGGTTTGGTTCTCACTCAAAGGAATGAAATTATTAATATTTTCGTTTCGGTTTCACTCAACAGGCAATGACTATTTGGCGAAAATAGGGGGATCAGAAGTGTTTAAAGGGGAACGGAATGTCTCGACACTACGTTCCCTCTGCCTACCCTTTGTGCGGGATACAGCGTAAGAGTACAAAAAACATCCCCATTCTGATAGTTAGATGAATGATTGCAAGTAATATTTTTTCAATCTGGTTAACAAAGTTGAGTTCTATGTCACAATACATGTTCATAAGCTTTAGAAGAGAAATGAAGCGAGAAAAGAACAGTTTCCGCTGAATTCTGGAGCCATTTGATTAACAATTCGAACTTGCAACCGTCGTGGTTACAGGCATACTCTCCCCCACGACGGGTTTCTATACTTATAAGTGCATATAGTTGTAAGCTCCAATTTTTCCACTATTAATAAAATCTTACAACGAAGAGGACCTCGTAAGGGCCCGTAAAGAAAACCAACGAGTGTCCTACTTTAGAGTCGACTTACAACCGACTCTATGCTCTTATCGATGTAAAGTCGACTCTATAATATAATAGTAGAGATTATAATACGAGAAAGTACGTTTTTGTAGGTCTGTAGGCCTGTGTGTGCTTGTGTGAGTGCTGTGCGCTGGTGTGGCGTGCGTATACGCATCGGTGATAGTATTGCGCAGGGTTGCTCAAGGAAAAGAGAAATGCGTCGCTTTTTTTATATAGTTTTTTATAATTTATTTATACGTGCAGAAGAAACAAAGGAGTGACATTTGTTTCTTTTTTTATCAATGTGGTGAAGCTTAGTTGGTCTATGAATTAAGAGTAAATTATTTAGAGTTTTAAGGCCAAATATGAAAAATATTTATTTTTTGCACGAAATCAATAAACGCTACTTACTCATTTTTACATTTATTAACAAGGAAAAAGATGTAAATTTAATAACTTAAGTACGGTTAAACAGCTTATTTGCTTTAATTGTCGGTAAATGTTTCAAGTAAATTACTGTTATTGATTATGCAATACGTTACTATCATATGATTTTGTATAAATTAACGAACAGAATTGTAACGACACGGTTGGTTAATTATACTCGCAGTCGACTTATATTAGTTTCATATAAAATCTTACATATATAAATATTATATGTGCTCGTAGATGTAGGTTCGGTTCCCATTTCGGGGAAATATTAATGTATAAGAAAATTAAATTCATACTGTTTGGACAAATTTAGAGCCTTTCATTGGTGGAACCTTTACCATCAAGCATACGAAATCTCTAAATAAGAGGGAATTAGAGGACAGAGTGTCTTAACACTACATGCCTAACTTTTCAAAATTATTTTGTTTACAATAAATAATAAAGCGATTAAATGTTATCATCACTATAACTTACGGGCCATACTTTGGTACCATCACGGCTAGTGGTGGTAAAATTTTGGTGGGAGTGAGTGGGGTGCGCTCGCGCAGGCAGTCGGTCGACTAACCGCGGCGTATGCGCCCGCCTTACCGGTGTGTAGTGAAGTGCTCGCCCACCACGCCACAGTGTGTACGTTACTATCCTTAGCCAACCGGAACCGGAAATGTCATTGGCATAAATAAAAAAAATAAAAAAGTGACGGTGCTCTATGTGAATCCGAATGAAAAGTGGACTTGGACCTTTTTACTTCGGTCTCGTTTTCTCCTTTCTCTATCCTTTGTAAATATATAATTGAATATTTTTTTTACTTAATTTTAGTTTTTTTTCGTTTGTATTTTATTGCATTTTGTATCGATCTTTTATTTTTGCCAATCGCATCTCTTTTTTCTGTTGTTATTTTCTCTGTTATCTCCTTCTCTAACCGCATGCCATGATTTTCCCCATAAATCGTTGGTTTTTGGGTTGATAACTAGAAGGTCGCTCGACAGGTTTTTTTACAGTTTTAACGGCGACGCTTGCGCCGCGGTGACACGAATTACAATCTTTTGTTATTTTAACATTTAACTATTTAACTAAGTCACAAAATTTAACTTTAAACTTAGTTTAGTCATTAACTCAACTTTAGTCGATAACTAATTCAAATAGGCTTCTAACATTTTGCTTGTTATTGTCTGCCTTGTATTTTACATACACTTCAGAGTTATTTTTCACCTATTCCGTTTAAATAATCGTTAGGTGAGTATCGTATAAATCGAACGGCAAGTAGTTGTTCGGGTATATAGTTAAACACAACGTCTTTTTTCTAGTCTCCTGCCTAAACTCTGATCAGAGGACTGTGAAGTGGATATCTTGTGCTGGACTCAGTGTAACATGTTGTGCTGGATTTGACAAGATTTATACTACGCGACGGTCTTTTATTAATATAACAAGTGAGTATATTTATATATTTATTATATATTTATAATTATGAGGCCGTCGCGGCACAGGGGTACAAGCGTCTGTAAACACGGCGGTTGGGGGTTGGATTCCTATTGGCGGGAATGGAATATTTAATATTTTCATCAATCTGGTAACGAGTCAAATCGCAGCGTTGAGTTCCGCCATTCAACAGGATTCTATTTTGGCATTGGTTTGGCATTTTCCAAATGTTGTGTTTTTGAAAAAGGAATTATATTAAATTGGCAGTTGTTAATTGTTATTTAATGTTTTTTTGTATATTTATTATGGTATAATTTGGAGTGAGTTCCTTCTTGTTTTTTTTTTAATATGGTTCACAAAAATACAATTTTTTTTTTAGATTTTCGTATATAATGTTTAAGAGATGACATGCTAATATTATGTTTAATGTTTAATGGTACAGTGACTTAATACAGTGTACTCTCAAATGGGAAGACTAATTAAAATTGTTATTAAAATATTTTTAATACTTATTTAAATAAATTTTTAAATAATCTTTTAAATTTTTAACTAAATTTTATATTAATGACTGCTGCAAATTATTTATAATTAATATAAAACATTTTACAAATTTAACAATTCATATAAGCAAATTTTAAAATAGAAAAATTCTAATATTAATACCTGAATTATTATATCTATTTCTACATACGAGTAAACATATATAATATACCGTTCTGAATGTTTAGGATATTTCGATACGGTTGTCGACCCACGGCACAGGTGAGCGACCTGTTAGAGCCAAACCAGTCAGGACCCAAATTAATACGATAAGGCTGAATTGCTAAACGCTACTTACTATTTTTTGATTATTTTTCAACTGTACTGACTCTACTATTGAAGTTATCAATGTGAATACTAAATATTGAATTTTTATGTATTGTTTTTTTTAATTCTCTTTCACTGGATTGAATAGAATTTGAATTCATAACTTTAGAATAGACCAAAGATATTGTGCTAATTACTTCTAGATTCCCTTAAAGCAGTTTTTGTAATAGTTTTGTCTATATAAATTGCGCGGCGTTAAGTTTCGCCGCTCAACACGCAATGCCTCTAGAGTTTGGCGGAAAGTAGGGAACGGAGTGTCTTAAGACTATGTTCCCAGGGTCCATCTGCATATATTGTCATATGCGGGATACAGAGTGAAGCTAGTGAATAAAATTAGAAGAATAATGAAAACAATAGCTGTAAATTAACACTCCTGATTATCATCTAAATCATTGACTTGAATTATATTTAGTTATGCTTAAGCAACGCTACTGGTAGATAGTGCTGATTTTACTTATTTTGATTATATACCAAGGACGCAAGAATTGTCCGTCCGTCCGTGGTGGTCCGTGTCCACCCTATAAAACTCTAGTGTCCACCCTAAAATTCAAGGCCTCCTTGACATAAATAATGCAAAACTAGTCAAGATCTCCCTGGAAAATATTTATTGACACGCCCATGCTTTTCAAACATAACATATATAGTAGGCAAAGCGAACATAGAGATAAATTTCCATATGGTTACCGGCAGAACTTTTTTTAGAACACACTAATTATAACTTTTCTTAAGCGGAGATATTACTAAGGTATCAATAATATTGTTTAATTCGCGACGGTATTATTTATAAATCTCATTTTTTTTCTATACAAGTAATTTGCCAAAATCAACTGACTCTAATTTTTTTTTTCGAATGGATTTTATTGCTGTTGACCTGAACTGGTCTTGACAGCGTCACTGGACGGGAAATTGACTCTAGAATTATATTCACGAATATTCTTTCTATAAATAAAAACAAAAAATTCAGGCGTTTAACTTTTAGCTCTAAGGCTTACATTACTGTAAAACTAAACAATCTAAGGTCACGATGACACACAATCCTTCAGATTTGTGACCTCATTAAGTTTTGTATGAGTCAGATAAGAAGCACGTTGTGAGGCAACGCTAAGTAGTAGGCGGCACACGGAAGGCGTGTTCAGAAAGAGACAAATTATATTACTCTTTATATAATTTAGAATGAAATAATAATTATTAAATAGCTATATCATAGACTAGTCGTCGCCCGCAGCTTTGTTTGCGTCGACTGTAAGACATAAAATAGAAAATGCCATTTCGTATGAATTTCAAGAAATCCTGTGCGTTGTATATCAGTGACTCTGGAAGATAAGAACAACACACACACAAGTGTGTTATACTTAATTATGGTAGACATTCATCTCGTTTGAAAACGCCTCATAAATCTTAGTGCCGTTTCAAATTAATTAAATTATCATAATCCGTTGGTCCGACCCAGAAGCGCCGCCATATCTCACTGTATAAAATGTCGGTCAGTTCGTGACCAGCGACTCATAATTAGATGTTGAAGGAAAAATTAAATATTATCTGTGCTCTAATTAAAACGGGCTTACTCTACCAGCCGTAGCACGCTACAGTAGAGTCTCTACTTTTGATGTAGAGATTTCATTAAGTATGCATAATTGTTTTAAATACATACTTAGTGATTTGTTTAAGCGGTTATTGTTTTGCTGGCTCATGCTTTTCCTAAAAACCAGGGAAGATAGAGAAAATCTAGTGTTAAAACCTTCCGTTTCTCAATTTCCGCTCAAGTTTTTGGATAATGCGTGATAAAATACGGAACTCAGCGCCGCGTTTTGTTTTA